>SRSM01000258.1:0-46817 GCA_019593545.1 Apocynum venetum
TCATAGTGAATTCTTTCAAAATTGATAGTCAAATGATCAAATTCCTATATGTCTCATGAAACCATAGTTCACAACAGAAGACCATTCTTGATAATTTTAGGACCCTACCAACTTATCATTGGTGATAACAACATTACCAGATAAATTTGATACATAAACTTTCTGTGAATAGATTGAGATTGGACAATGGGATTCAATATTCTTCTTCAACCATGGTTTGTATTTTGTTCCAATACTAAGATCGTATGTTGTTCAAATCAGAGACCCATTGCAGCAAAAAATAATTGCAACAAAAAATACTTCAAAGATATTAAGACCCAAGAGAACAAATGGACCCATTTAAAAAAATAAAAAAAAAAGATAAAAGTGACAAATAACACCTGGAATAGATCAAGAAGAAGTTGGATGAAGAAGCGACACAACGTTCCGATGGTTGGAGGTGGCGTGTGAGGCTCACGTGCCGGGCACTATAACGTTGACTTGTGGCGTGTGGGGCAATTTCTGACCACCAGATTTCGAGTAATGTTTTGAGAACTTGAGGTGCGTCTAATGATGATATAAAATAGACAGAAAGTTGACTGGATTTTAGAAAATGAACTGAAAGTTGACTGAAAGAAGCTGAAAATTTTGGACTGGAGTTATGTTGAAGCTGGAACTTGAAGATTCACTGGAGATATGTTTTCAATTTTCTGATGTGTGTTTCTGGAGATATAGAGGAGGCTTCAGATTGAAAATCTTCTTGAACCAAAACACTAAAGAGTTTTAATCCTTCAAATAATCAGAAAGGTTCAGGCCACAAGAAAATTGGCTCTAATACCATATTGATTGTGTATTGAATTACTTGATCATTTAGATTATAAGAAGTGCCTATATATAGACTTACACAAGCACACAAATGTGGAGAAACAACACACATAACAGCCATGTTTATGCTGCCTAACTTTATATTTAATACTCAACAGAAATAATGACTGAAATAAACCAATTGTAATTGAATTAAAATCTTCCAATGCACATAATTTTGGAGTACAACATGCATATCATGCTCCATGTAACAAGTTTACTCATGCAGGAGACAAACATTTACGGGGGGCAGTGTGATTCCCTCAACATGTCAACTGCATGAAATTCTCAAATTCATGATATAAGTAATTACTAAGGATAAACAAAAACTTATTAGAACCAATTATTGAGATTTTTTCAAATGCATCACTTTGTATCCCAGATTCATTAATGCATCAGTAAATAACTTACTCACATTCAGTGCACCAACTTCTACGAATAGGAAGGGATCACAAAGAAGAGGGAAAAATTAAGGAACAGCGACCTCAACAATGTCACCACATAAATTCAAGAAGATTTGGTGCCCATTAGGCAAGAGAAATGGAAAATCACACAGCATATGATTGAAGTCATGCAGTGAATTTTCTAGATTCAACATGTCTAAGTCTAACTCAAACAAGAATGGAAATTTACCGAGAGTTTACGCCAAAAATTGCACAACCATCAACCGGATCCCCAGTTCGCATCTAGAGATCAATAAATCATGACAAAATTAGTTTATAATAAAGCTTCAATTTTATCTTTCGTAAAAAGAATATGCAAGGAGCATAATCTCAACTGACTGAAAAAAGAAAAAATAAAAAGCAGTAACAAACTGAAAATATTTATCAGCCAACAGGTACTTGAATTCCTGAAGCTTAAAGAATAAATGAACTTAATGCAAGAAATCAAGTTTAACTTTTCTCTTCATTAAAGGGAGATGATTATATTAAGTATGGAAGTTGCAAACATCTCCCCTCGTAGAGCAAAACAGGTAGCTGTCTCAATTGGAGACCTTGACTCATTTACAGCAGAGAACCAAAGACATCCTTATGTAGAATTAAATTTTTGGGCTCAAGGTTTCAACCAGGAAATTGAATTGATAAGAAAAACTGAATAGCCAAAGAAAAGTAAGAAGAAGAATAGAGAATAAGACAAGGACCGATTATGAGAATCATTTTACCGGTTGACTGAGGCTCAAAATTGAAGGACGGAAGGGAAGTAAAAATAAGTGTAAATGCCTTAATTTCTCTTACTAATTAAGGAAAAGAATAAAACATAAAAATATTGCACAACTGTCCAACAGAATCGACTGGCCATTGAATTTCAAACCAATATGGGAAAATAAAAATTTGGAATAAAAAGGAAAACTAAAGAAATTAGTTTTGTCAACACATTGATGGTTCTCTTTCCTTTCCTCTTCCATCCCTCCCCATAATCTGCACAATGCACCTCTCTTTAGTTAGGGAAGGTTCTTTTCCTTCTCAAACACCCATCTAGAAGTTGCATTTGCAAAAAAAATACAGTTCCAGATGTTTACACCACTACTAGAGAATATCAGTAAAGAAAAATGCAGTCTAATATTTAAAAGAACTAGGCCAAACAGGTACAGAATAGAATGCTTTATGTCACATCCCCTACTACCTTCCAAATGCCACTGTATCCTCGAAGCTCCAATTCTTCCTTCAAGTCTTGGAATCTGTCAACCTCCTGTCATTATGAAATGCAGAAACAAAAAAAAAAGAATCCTTTTTCATTCAATATCAAAATAAATTAGAATGAGATACACACATCAAGGGGTGGAGCAGCATATGAACAAAAACAGAATAAAGATGACCTTACAGATGATCAAAGGATACAACAATGTATATACCAGTGTAGATTAAAAAACGTTACTGATGAGAGAGAGAGGGGTATTGCACTTCATGTTCAAATAAGAAAAATTATATATTAAAAAAAAGATTAAGAGAAATTCAAGTATATCACAAGACAGGACAAAGCATACAAAGTGCAGAAGAAAATGAGCAGCATCCTGAAATTAATGAGAATGACCAACATTCCATCTTGCCAGAATTCTGCAATGGTAGTAATAAGAAGGTGATCTGCCATCCTAGATCAGCAGTGTGATCTACACATAGAGGTCTGGGCAGAGCACAAAAGCCAAGTTAAGACATTTAGAGTCGAAAAATTTGATTAAGGGTGCCTTGCATAACTTTAGAGGGTGCATAAAGCACTAATGGATTAGGGAAACCTATATACTCCATTGGGAGAGTACATCAGCTTTGTGATGACAAAGATGGAAAAACCTTAAAGAGAGGAATAACTCAGATATTTTACAAAAGGAAGATTGATGGAAGTTTCATCCACAGCCATGAAAACTTTTAGTTTAGCTAGTAGGGGGAGTTCTCCAGCTATATTGGAGTTTACAAAAGAAATATGGTCAAACTTGACTTTTTTATTTTATTTTATCTGTTAACAACTATTTCTAACTGCAGAAGAGTTCTCCAGTTGTTTGCCTTTTAATCTCTAACGACTATTCCATCTCAAATTACTACACTACCACTTAATAGCATGATAATAATGGTTTACATTAATCTTTCATATGATGCCAACCTACGAACAAAGGTGCTTTAAGTTGGGATCATCTTGTTCCTGTGAGTGGATAGAATAAGATTCTAACAGTTACTTCAGCCAACAGTCTGTCAATTGACCTATGATCTTATTGAACTTTTTATATCTTAAAATGTTAAAAATGCATTGAAATGACTACAGTTAAGAATGCGCAGATTCCTACTTTTTCTTCTAAACTTATAGAAATAATACAGGATTTCCTCTGATTCTTCTTTTTCTAGCTTTCGCATAAAATGTTTCCATAATTTCCTTGTTAATTTTGAAAGACATAAAATTAACCATGATTTCTTTATTTCTGCTAATACCCTCAAAAGTTGCTCTATGCTCAGAACTGATCATTCAATATACCTTATAACATCTTGACATCACTGTTAAAGCCAAAATAACTAAACCAAAATTAGAATAATTTTCCGTTCCCTACATTTCTGAGTTAATGAGCACTCATCCTCAATATTTCTATTATATTGGCAATATCCCATTGCATATCGTGAATCCAACTTCACTGAAAGCGAGAATCACTAATGTGGCTTCTATATTCTTTACTCGTATAATGCTTAATACTTAATAGACATATTTAGGGAGATTCAGAATGTTCTATTATGGCATACTCACTTTTGGGGGTTCTTGTTTCTAGATGTAATTTTGAGTCAAGATCATGCAATTTTGGTACAATTGAACTCTCAATAAAGTCACAAACACAATATCTTCTCATCCATAACTAGGACAGAGTTGTACTAAGATAAACAATTTCAACTGAAATATCAAACTTCTATTACTACTACTACTACTACTACTACCGTTGGCTAAGTTCAATGCATTTGGAGTTGATTAAGATCTAGACTAAAGTTGAATTAACAATTTAGATTCGAAAAAAATTTCAATCAGATTCCAGCCAAAGAGTTAAGATACTCAATAAAGATGATTCCAACAAATATCTGTAATCAGTGTATGTCCATTTTGTTCAATAGTGTGATTTTTTGCATTGGATATATATTGTGACCCATAATGCATCAGACATAGCTCGATCTTCAGTAAATTATTTAAGTGCAATGAAAAATATTATGAAACATATCAAAATCATAACCTGTAAACACATTATATCAGCTGACCACAATCCAAGTTCAAACAAAATACTTCTCTTACGCCGCTCCCAATCCAAAAAATGGCGGGGGATGTGAAAATAAAGCTTATCCCAGTGATCCCTTGCCAAGTAATCAGCTAGTATGTTGTATGATAGGATCATAAATCGCTCTGCAAAGAGTAACAGCAAACAAATGCCAATTAACACATGGTATAAACTACTCCGGTCAAAAAATATTGTCAAGTATCAAATCCACATCATCATATTAGATACTAAAATGTTGAAATGGTACAGATGCCGTGTCATATGGATAATCTCAATTCTTTAGAAATATTTTCACTGTTAGTTTGACAATTATATTTTCTCAAAAATGATCACTCAACGAGCCAGAATATGTCAGAGTTCAATCTTAAACTAATTAATTAGCAGAGATAGTTTTTACCATTCCAGGTTCACCATACATCACACTCTCGTCCTATTAAATATAGAGTGGCAACAGGAACAATATTGGATTTGACCAGCAAAATGCATGTTCCTCTTTACATGGTATAAATAACAGATCCAAACATCAGAAGCCAAAAGTGCCTATCTTGAGAAAAACCAGCATCCCCAGGGCAGTGGACAAAGCATGCATAAGATACACAACATACAACAATGAAGCCCGTTCTTAAAAGCAACCTATAATTATATACAGTAGGTGGGAGAAATTCAAACTTAAAAATCCGATTTACCAGATATTAGTGCAATATCACAATTTCTCTTATAAAACATGCCTGCATTGATTCTGGACCATACCAGACATTGGCCTAGTAAGATTTCCTACCCATCTAGAAAGAAAGTTCCCAACTTTTCTATAGTCGGAGACAAATAGGTGTATTGCTTCCAAGATTCATTTTTTTTTTATCAGAAAACGTCATATCCATACTTCAAAATTCCTAAAAATTTCCAGATCGCATAACAAGTCTTGCTCTATTTTTTTCTGAAAAAAAAGAATTAATTACTCCGAGGCCTCTTCAAATCACTATAAAAGGTTGTCCTCCTGCACACTCATTCTCAACCAACAGCTTGATCCATAGTTGTCCTAATCATTAGTGTCATCTTAATTACATTTCACAATAAACAAAAATAAATTAAAAAATTAAAAGACTACCGCATTGAGGAGGTGGCCCCGGATTTGCATACTGCCAATTCCGGTACTCCAAGTCCTTCGGAGGCCTCGGCCTAAACTGCTGCTGATGCTGCCACGGCGGTCTAAATTGTTGGTTCGCATAAAAATGCAGCGGCGGAGGCCTATAAAATTGCTGATTTTGATCATACGGTTGCAGTGAAGGCACAGATAACGGCTCTGGAGGTCGGTATAAATTATAAGACGGTGGTGGAGGCACTATATTGTAGGACTGTAGTGGCGGAACTCCATAATATGATGGCGGTGGAGGCATTCTATTGTAAGATGGTGGTGATGGCACCCTATTGCAAGAAGGTGAAGGCCGGAAATTGCTGAAGCTCGTATTATTCTGTGTTTGGAAACTTCTATTGGTATCTCGAACTTGCCCAAAGTGAGAATCGCCGGAGATAAATTGATGATCACCATCACTGCCGTCACCGTTGGCACGGTCCGAGTAACTTCTTCGACCAAGGCTCTGACCCCGACCCCGGCTCCGGTTGCCTCTGAACTGTTTTAATAAATAAAACGAAAATTGAATTCAGAACTCAAAAAAATTACACTAGCTATTAATGAAAAGGTCAAATTTTTATGGTCATGTAACAATTAAATTTCTGACTTTTACAATATAGAATGGTGATTACCAAGGGACGGGAAGACATGACGGTCGAGGTCGCGGAGGAGGAGGTGGTGGTGGCGGCAGCTGCGGCGCAGCATTGGAGGGAAGGAGAAGAGCGTCTCATGACGCAGAAGCTGAGTTATACATCGTGGCTAAGCGGCTTTAGCTTTATCATATCATATGGGCTTACTAAAACATGGATTTTCTCAAATAAAAAAAAACATGGAAAAAAGCGTTATTAAGGATACTTTCAACAGTGAAAGAAGTTAAAATACTTTCAACGTACTTAGCTACTTACCAATTTGATATACCTATTTTTCTTTTTGTTTTATCTTAATTTATAAATTATTTTCTTTATTAAAATTATATATATTTATTAGTTGATCAAAATATTTCTATTTAAAGTTAGATTAGTAATCTATTTACATGTATTTCATTTTTTATGACAAAATTGGTAATTTATTATTCAACACAAGAAAAATTAATCAAAATAATCCCTTATCTTTACATTTTTTATCATTGTAGCATCTGATTATCTATTTCAATTGTAATAGTTCCTAATATATTTTTGGTCACTGAAATGAAATTTCTGTGAAAATCCTTCATAGTAATTCTAATAGTCAACTGCAAGGCCAATGGTTGGAGCAATTTTTTTTTTTTTTTTTTGAATTATGCAATCTTGATCTCTTCAAGAGTAAATTCAACTCACACAATTCATCCATCAATTCACCTAAACTTAAATCAAAACTTAGGTAAGGAACACAACAAAAATGAAGTAAACGCCAATCTCCATCCACAACAAATTAAAATTACGAAATAGATTACCAAACTCTCACATAAAGTGGCACTAGTTTTCCAAGAATAAAAATTGCAACAAAGTGATTAAGTTTTGTTGGTACTCATATGATGGCCTTTTTTTTCTTGGAAAAAACATGTCATTTTCTTTGGGAAATTGATAATCTATGTTGTAATTTTAATTTGTTGTGTGATTGATGTCCACTACATTTTTGTTGTGTTTCTTATCTAAATTTTTGTTTAAATTTGGATGAATTGATAGATGAATCATGTGGGTTGGATTTAATCTTGAGGGGTTCAATGTTACATGAATTTCAAAAAAGCTTGTCCCAACATTTGACATTAGAGTTAACCATTGCTAAAAAAATCAATTGCTGGAAGGATGAAGATAACCTTAAGCTTGCTTTGCTCAAGAGTTTATTTTTGAATAATTAGTTTTGAGTAATAAGTTTTGAAGAGGGATGAACTTCCAACAAATTTTTTACTTCAATTTCGTTTTAAAGACTAAAATGACTACTTGAAAATAGATTAAGGACTAATATGATTAAAATAAAATATTGGAACCGATAATAGTTGAAAATATAAAGATAATGGATTGTTTTGATTTATTTTCCTTTTGTTTAACGAAATATTATCAATTTTATCTTTAAAAAATTAGATACTCAAGAATTACGTACAATTTTTTCTTCAAAATTTCATTAATAGAGACAAAAATGACTATTCAAAAATAGATGGGACTCTACTACAATTGAAATAGAATATAACAGGAAGTGTAAAGATAAGGGACTCTTTTGGCCATTTTGCCATATATTTAAATTGAATGTCTAACGTATTTTTATTTTATTTTGTAAATCTGAAGAATTTCTCTTATCAAATACTCGGAACTCCACGGTCAGTCTTAGAATCTAACAACAGAGTGACACGACATAAAGATCCAACCTTTTACTTAAAAAATGTACGGCCCAGGTGAACTAATGAGCAAATGTTTACTTCAACCACTGACTCCCCAAGCAGATGGGAGGAAAAACTTTGACATAGCTGAATGCAGTCACCAGAACTGCTTCACCCCATCTGGGGCATCAGGTTTTGGCCTTTGGGGCGATGTTTTGGGGCCAGCTTGAGACAAATGGGACCTATCACTCGCGGAAAAAAAGACAATCTTTGGGGCTATGATGAAATTTTTGGACAAAATAAGGTACCCTTTTGTCTCCTTGGAGGTTAAATACCCCAACCACTGGCTCATACTTTGAGACAAAGACCATCGAAACCAAAACGATCATTAAGAATCATCTCTAGCTGAGCACTGATTGAATTTGAGGGCCTGCGTTGCTTCTAGGGTACGATGTCAATTTGCACGTCTCTGTTGTCTCCACCCTGTTCTGTGTCTTTCTCTCCCAAACAATCCAAATCATACTGCCCTCGTTTTTCTGCTTCTGCTGATGTTCCTGACTTCCTCTCTGCTGATTGGTATCTCTTTCTTGCTATGTTTATGATTTTTTCACATGGAAGTTGAATTACATGTTCAGTTGGTATTTTTATCAATCTGAATTATAGTTGAATCGATAATTGCACATGCTTGAATAAGTTTTGAGCAAACTAAAACAATGATGTCTGAATGTTGAGCATCAGCTTCTTTTATTGATTTAATTTTGCAACACAGAACAACTTATTCCGTGTAAAAAGATTTTGTGTAGAATGATTTCTCAAATTCTTTATATCCATGGTTTTCCTCATTTATATTGTTACATGGTTTTCCTATTCCCTTGCTGAATATTTGCCTAGCACGGACCAAGTTATTCACATTGTCGTTGTAGTTCATAAATTCCTGTCAAAGGCTCCAGTCCCAACTGGTGCCGGACAAGACAATTAGCTGTTTGTTGCTTTTATTTGCCAAATTACCTCACATACAGTCCTTATGTAGCTAACTCTGCACTTCTTTTGTCCTCTGACTTATAACTTAGTTTGGCCCTTCATGCTCACTGAATTATTTACCAACTTAGCGCTAGATTCTACTTGATACTTCGAAGTGAGTGAAAATCTAAAAGGCATTCCTCTTTGTAGTTTTTGGACTATATATGATCATTGTCATTTGTGAACATCTGGGAAACTGAAAATGTAAATTGGCTAAAGAATTCTGACTGTTATCCTTCTATTCAGACTTAAGTTGACAGAACACTGTCCGTATTTCACTGTATACTGTGATATCTTTACTAGAATTATATGTCATTAACTTTTTGTCATTGTTGGATGTCCATTAATGATCAACAGAGAGTAAATATTCAACTAATAAATAATTGGTCTTTTTCGCAGGCTTGAATCCCGGCAGAAAAGGCCTTTTGGTCCAAGACTAAGTGTAACTTCTTACTAACTATTTGATTTACATTAAACAGCTAATTGTTGCTCCATTTTAGGTATTGACTTCACTCCATTCTTGTAGTTTAGTGCAGAAGATGCTGTGCAACACCAGCTTGATGCATTGAAGTTCAACGACCAACCTCGTCAAGATTATGGAATCGAAGTTATGTACCGGGTAATAATTGTTCAAGGTTGGCCAGTATTGGGTGCACTCATTTAATTTTCTTGGTAACTTCTCATTCCATCTTGCTCTTACAGTTTGCCGGATTTGACCCTTTTGAAAGGTCTACATATTTTGGGCGTTTCTTTGATTTGGGTCAGGTTAGTAATTCTTGGCATGCATTTTTATTTCTTAGTATTTATTTCCTTTCTGCTTTTTCCAACACACTCCATATGTTGAGTATTTTTGTTAAGTGTTTACTTTTCACAGCCTTAACTTTATCTATCTTTTTTTTACTTTAGTTTACACAAAACCTACTTACTTCTATCTATGGTTTTTACTGTTTGAGAAAAGCTAGACTTCAAGAAACATACAAGTCATGAAATCTATTAATTCTAAACTTTGGACCTCGGGTAAACTTTAAGAGCAATACCAATCAGCTTGAAAATTAACCGATGACAAAGTATGAGAAGGAAGGTGGTTCTTGAAGCAGCTCACTCTCAACCAGAATGTATTCTATGAGCTAATGTATTTCCCTTGCTTTACTTTGCATCCAGTTTGAAAGGTTTAGAAGAATTTTCCACCATTCAAGCTACAGAGTTTTACTTGGTCATCGTGAGAGGAAGATTATGAGCAGTTTATATGTTAAGGAGGTTAGTTGAGTTTTTTATGTAATTAGGAATCTGACATGATTTAGTTCAGCATTCATAGTATTATCCTCAACTTCTATATTATTTCATAGTGCTTTCTAACTGGTAGAGTATGAAACAGAATTGCTATATGCAGAGAGTTTGGGTGCGAGGAACTAGACCCGAGGAAGAAGAAATTTTCCAATTTACCATGGCTCAGGCTTGTTCTTACTTACTCCCTTTTTATGGATTAACTACATTATAAATCCACAAAATGCTTAACAAAAAATATGTTTCTGGTTGACGCTGATGCAATGATCATTGATGAATATTTACCGTGATCTTATCTATTCAGCTTGCAATTAGTACTATGCATTACTTGGCTGGAATATTTGACCTAACTAGCTATTTTCCCATTTACTTTCTTCATGGTAATGAGTGAGTAATATTACTTCTACCCTGTAAAATCTTTTGTCTTGTGATATAACCTTAGAGTAGGAATGCAATCTAGTCATGCCAGATTGAATACTTTGAGTTTTGAGTTAAAAAATGAGCTTGAGATTTACATGAGTAGCTTGATTATAAATAAGACTTAGTTGAGTCGAGAAAGCTCAAGTTGCTCATGAGCAGCTTTGTTAATTTGTATTCCTACCCAAGAGAGCTGCTTTTTTGTACAAAATGATTGAACCTTGGGTTAAAACATAACTAATGTTTTATAAGCTATTTCAGCCAGTACTTTCTTTTTTCCTTTCTTATATTAGGAGAGCCATAATAAATTGTTTGAAAATGTTTGACTTCTTAAAGAAGCCCTGACCCCTGGGTTGAGGAGGGGGCTGGCTGGAATTGTTCAGGAATGAGTCATATCCTAATTGTTGGTGGTGGGTGACTCAGCTGTTTTAGTGTAAAAATTTATTTGATAGATGGAGGGGATGTTAAATCAAAAGTGAGGTCTTGGCAAAAACTGCCTACATTTCTATATGTTGGTTACATTTTGAATTTATCCTTTAGCGGGTCTATCATTAAGATTATTGTTTCTTCCTTGGTTGTTCCTTAACTATTTCAGTTATCACCCTGATCTATTATTTGAAAATCTTCCATTTGGGTTCGTACTTGCTTGGAACATTGATATAACCAACATCCATTCGTGGATGGAATAAATGGCCTATATCTGGATAGTCCCAATAAAACAAGTAAAATAAATTACATGGAATCTGTAACATATAAGTATCAGAATTTCTGGTTATGCTAGCAAAATTGGTGAAACTGAAAATTAGACGTTTCAGTATTCTTCCTTTAATTAGCTTTCTTTCAAGTCCTTTAGCTTCCTCATCTGTTGTTTCTGAAGTATTGGATCCTTGGTGCAAAATTTTGGGATTTATCCATTGCAACCTTAGATGTAAAGACTTTGAGCCATGAAAGTAGCTTTTTCACATGCAAATGCAAGCAGCTCCGTCAAACCTAGCTTTTATGAAATGCTGTTAGTCTGTTCCTTTTCTTTTAGTGATCTTATTGTGCATCATTGTGTAAAGTTCATAATTGACAGAAAGCCTTCATTTTGCAGCGTGTTGGTGGTTCTTGGGATGGTTATTGGCTGACTGAGTCTCTACTTCATGATGGAGATAGTTTCTCTGGTGGTGTGGCTTACTGACAATCATCAACCTAACTCATAGAAGATTTACCTTGTAAATTTACTTTTAGCCACAGAATGAATTGTTTGCTTCTACGCATGTTATTTACATAGCCAGTGAAAAATCCATTTGGTATTCACCTCTACTAAGAATAGTTGAACTTGTGAGTATCATTCTGTACATAAATGTTGGTGCATTAATAGTATGAACGTTTATTTTTGGAAACTGGAATGAACTTTAAGATAATTTTCAGATGATTCAATCATGTTCATTGGTGTTGTCTTTATCTTTTTTCTGCCTTTACTTTTCCATTCCCCAATTATCATACTCTAGTGATCTAAAAGCTGGGGAAATATGATTCCGACATCAGACAAATAAATATTTGCTAATTGCTATGCGCCTACTTTAGAAGTATTTAGAGGGCGGGAAATTACAAAAGGCAAGAAAAAGAAAGCTTTTTCCACAATCAGATAATCCAAATAGAAATTATGTGAAAGTTGTAGGCTCGAGCTTAGACAAGTCTAAAACAATCTAAATTGCTTTATGCTTGATTAGGGTAAAATGCAGAAGGAAAATGAATGTGAAAGTGAGTGAGTTGAGGTAGAACGTGTTAGGAAAATGAATATGGAAGGGTGTCATCAATGAATGAGAAACCGTTCAAGGACACTTGTTTTCCACCTGTCCATTCTCTTCCAAATTGGAGGAGTTAGGAGGAGGGTGGGGGCAGGAAAATGATATGATATTAAGCCAAAATCCATACGAATCAAGCAATAGATAAGGGGAAGATGGGTTTGCATTTAGCATCTGTTAGTCGTTGATTGACCGCTTCAGTTGTAAACTCTAAACAGAAAAGCTAAGGTTCCATGAAAAGCAATGGTTTGACTAGCTAAAACATATGGAACAAATTCAACAAAACCATAGACAGCTTTCTCCAGTGGCCTGACCTTCAACGGGAAAATAACCCAAGAAAACATGTCCAGCCAAATTCAAGAAAAACGTAATAATTAAAAACCACTTTTATGAATCACACAAAGACAGTGATATAGGGAAAATAGAGTATAATTGATCTCATTTATCAAAGAGTCTTTTGAACATTTTTTTCTTGTACAAAAAACCCCCCTTCAAGCAATCCCTACAAGTGGCTCTGCTTGCTACCATTAGATCCAAAAGAAAAAACTTCAGTCTAGATTTTGCTTGTTGCATATGCTACACTACAATCTTCCAACGTTGAATCGTCACAAATCAAAAACTTGTCAAAATGCTGAATTCCCTCCATATCGAACAAGATCCGAGATGTCACTTCTTTATCTGAGTAATGAACTTGGTAACCACATAACAGTCTGGTGGGGTAATATTGGTGTAGTAATTCTGGATGGTATCTGTGATTTCAAAACCGAATTTCTTATAGAAATTGATGGCATCTTCATTATTAGTCTGCACATGCAAGTAAACCTCACCAATGTTCTGCTTGGCACATAGCTCAAGCACATGGTTCAATAGAGTGGAACCTAAACAAAATCAAGATTTGTAAGTACACAACCAAAAAAAAGAAAAATTTCCAAATGAACCATACAGAAGTCTGCTTTATGAAGCATGAGGTACCATGGAAAGGCCACTGAATTTATGAATCATTGCTTTATCAATAAAGAGCTTAATGATTCTTCCTCTTAATTCATTACGCGAAACTGTTATTTTATTTTATTTTTATTTTAAAAAAAATCCTGATAATACAGTACTGCGATTTCAGAAACTTGTCTGCTCAGGTTATCATGGAACTGTTTTGAATTTAATCTTTCACACATAAAGCTTACAAAATTTAAAAAGTAACTATTCTAGCATCAAACTTCTGTAAGATTGATAAGCAAGAGAGCATATAAAGTGGGAGTGATTCCTTAAAATTAGGAGGTGGAGATATATCTTAGCAAAAATAAGTGTTTGTATAACTCGAGCAAAATGACATGTGTGAAACAAGTTTTGTCCTTTGAAAAAGGTGAAACAAGGGGTGGGTGAGACCAACAAACGGAGACCAGACTAGAAAAAAAAATCACTACTTAGGCTTTGGAAGAAAAATATACTGAACATTGCCTAAAGGGGCTTCCAGGCAACATCAAACCATATTGAGACACTTGAGGGTACAATTGAAAGGGTATTCAAAAAAAAGATATTGAATTCAGATTTTCCCTGAAATAATTTTGAGTGTCTTTAACACAAAAAGCTTAGGCAGCTTTAAGAGGAGGTAGTGCATAGGAATTTTTTTCCCTAAAAAAGTCTAGGTGAAAATCTCCCCTGTTGTGTTTCAAGAGGACTTCTTAACATTGAGAAAAGGAGCTCCAAAACATCATCAAATCATATAGTTTCATTGCCTTGAAATACATGTACCAAGACTCAATCCAACGATAGGCTCCATATAAGAAATGCAAGAGAAAATTATCAAGATCACTCACCAATACCTAAACCCCGATATGGTGCTAAAACACCTAACGTCATTATGTACACCCGGACAGCACCTCCTTCCTTCTTCTCAAGCCGGCATGCAATTGACCCAACACAGATGTCACTGTAGTATGCTGCAAAAAGAAAGAAAAGCCTTTGGGTAAGAAGGAAAAAACCATAGACACGCTTAAGCCAAAACGATCCATAGCTTCAACTAGCAAATCTAAAATGGTACTAGATATATAAGTTACATATCCTCATACACACTCAAGCCTTCTTGTGATTGCTTGATATTAAAGCCTCGCATATAACCTTGTGAAGCTTCAACTTGAAGAGAACAAGAAAAGTTAGTACTCCAAACAGGTAGTAGCTTGTTTTTCAAAAGCTTATCAATTTGTTATGTTTGGGTATTTTTCTTCCTTACATTCCACATAGGTACTGCATGTCAATACATTTACTTAGAAAGTAAGTCTACTGAAGATAGCATATTTCCTAATTTGCTAGTCAACAAGTAAACCTACTGCTAATGATAGTCAGCAATACCTTAAAACATGTATTTAAGAGTTTATAGACCTTACCACATATGCCAACTCCGAGTCAAAGAAACAAGGCCAGACACCCCGTCTTCCCCTGCCCCCCAACACACCCAAAAAAAAAAAAGCCTCAAACATAGACAAACTTTATTATTCCAGTTCAGAACATTGATTAATAATTCAAATAAATATCCAAGAATGCTCAAGGAAATTAGTAACCAGTTCAAATCCATCACTTCAAGAACTTGATTATCCTAAGCAACTGTAATTTGCAAATATGTCAACTAATTTGGCTGCATATGAGTCGATGGAAACAGTAAGCATTAGTTGTGGTAGATCCAACAGCACAAAACCAACATCAATAGCTAAAGCATAATGATGAAGATTGACAAAATTAACACTGACATCAATTATCCAAACATGGGTCCTCCTTTAATAAAATTATACTAAGCTTATATTAATGCACAGGAAAACATAAATTCCAGGTATACCAGGGAAGATTCATTGCCGAAGCAGAAGAACATATACTGACTCGAGATAATACATGGCCAAGAGAGTAATGAAATTGCTTTGTACTGTTAGCAGTTAGATTAATAAAATCCCTCAAAATTACAAGAAGTCAAGATCCACCCTACCAACAAGATGAATATGTAATCAGAACTAAACTAAGGAGCGTCCAAAAATCAGAAAAAGCAATTTGTTTTTCATTTATTAAATCTAAAATCCATAAAAAATCATTTAACGAAAAGCCACACAATGTTGGCAATGGAAAAATGAAATGTGAAAACCAGATGAAAATCAGACCAAGCTTGGTGAATTCTCCAGAGGCCAGAGCATCAGCGTAATATTTGTCATTGTAGCGAACTGGGAAGAGGGCAGTGTTGAGCTTCTTCAGTTGCATTAAGTTCTTGTCCCGCAGTCCATCCAATGAGATTGCTACTTCTCTACCTGCCCCCATATCTTATATTTATTTACTTGATCCTTCTATCTACAAACAACAGAATATTCACTATACTTCATCCCTAGCTAAATAAACAATAAGCAAAAAGAAATGAGAAAAGTACCATGAAATCATATCTTTGATTGTGTTGCTAAATCAACTAGTAAAGATAAAAGGAATAATAAATGATACAAAACTACCTAAAATTGCAAAATTATTATAGCAAAAACTGACAGCAGCTCAATATTTCCAATTTGGGATGGCAATGGCTACCCCAAACATGCAAAATGAATTCCTTGGACTTCTCATAAAAAAGGAAACAAGACATTAGAAGCTACTGGAATTGGCAATAAATCAACTAATCTGTTCAACTGTAACAAAAGAATGTAAAGGATACAAATATAATTGATTATTCCGAGTCACTTCTTCTTAGACTGCGTGACAGAAAGCCATTTTTCCTTTCTATGATAAGGAAAGCTTCATATCTTCAACCAAGAAAAGGTTTTTTAATGCCTCATGCATTGGTTCTTAGCCCAAATGCAAAAGGATTGAAAAAACAAAGAGAACTTCTCCCCTTTTCCCATCTGTTATCAACGTGGCAGACAAGGCTATCTAAAACTTACAAATTCAGGTAGTTTAATAGGTTCAGAAACCCTATAAAATTAAGAGCAAAACCATAAATGAAAGGGAACAAAAAAACATTTCAAGAAGTCCATTTAAACATCAAAGAGGGATGAAGTCTTGCTAAGTCAGTTCTTTAATCCTAACAAACAACATTTATTTAGTCCTATATATTGCTGCAAAATGATCAAGGACAAATGGGAAGAGGATCAATCAGGAGTATAACATGATCCAGTGGAAATATGGCATTCATCCCCTTTCCAAGTGGTTATATAAAAATAGCCAATGAACAGATTGTTCCATGGACAAACCAACCATATTGTTCATTGGTAGTAACAAATCCATATGAAAGGTCCAGCTTCCATCACATTCAAGAAATCCTTCCAAATTTCCATAGAAAATTTTTAGTACCCTATGTGTCCCATACTCTTTAGCATAATTTTCTTTAATTTGCATCCAATTTTGTTCAAGAAAATAAACCGGCATAGAGTTTTGTAAGAAACTTTCTTCTCTACTTCCGTCCACATTTCTTAACTAAAGAGAATTGCATAAATGTTCAAAAAAGGAAATAAAGGAAAAAAATTTCCCAACGTGAACAGAAGTATTAGGCTTATGTAGACTCAAAAGAATAATGTAAAGCATCTACAGTCTCTACCTCTCTCCAAAACAATATTGCAGGATTACTTCGGTCTCTATCTTCCGGTGGGAAAGGTAACGGCCTTAGGGGGATTGAAGTGAGGGTCCGACAGATAGGCGGTAGGCGCCGGAGAAGCGTGGAGGATGATGGTGGTTCGCCGCGGGGAAACTGGTTGGGGAATAGAGGGGGTGATTGGGAAGATAGGTTATGAGGCTTGAGTATTGCTTGGGTTGCTTTGTTCTAAAGCCCATTGGGTTACTTTCTTTTTTTAATTGAAATCCCCATATCTCGAATCAATTTAGGCCCAGGTAATCAGAAATTTATGCCTGTAGAGCTTCGAGTTTGTTTGTTTCTTTTCTTTCTTTTTTTTTTTAGGAAGTTAAGATATTTTTGTTTAAAAAAAATTAAAAAATTATAATTTCACTTCTATTCTAATTGTAAATTTTTAATTATATGATGTACTTTTTTTTAAAAAAGAAGAAGTATGGTGTGATTTGCCCTAGGATTTTGTTTTCTACGAATAGGAGTCTAGCTTTCATTAAAAAAATAATTTTAGCTAAATTACAGTTTATCAGAGCAAACAATTCCAAAACATTAATAGCTATAATACTTTCTTCATTTGAAATTGAATATTAATTTTTTTAAAATAAATATATTTATCATTTAAATTTTTATTAAAAGCTTTGATAATTTAATAAATTTCCATGAAACTTATTTGTATTGTCTTGCTTAGTAATATTACTTATAAAGATAATACAATAAATTCCGTAAATTTAATTAATTTCTTTTAAAAAATTAAAAATAATTTTGAATATTTAATTTTTGAAGTTTAATATTTATGTAGATTATGACTTTCCTTTTTCTCTCTTTAACTAATACTCTATCAAAACTCAATCAAATTTTACACATTTAAACTTGAAATTTGTATTGACTTATCATAAAAATAGGTTTCTTTTTATATGGAAAAAAAAAAAGTTTGATAATGTATTGGGTTTACATAGGCATGAAAATGTTTAAAAAAGAAATTGCTTTTTCAGAAGAAATTGTGTTGGGCCGTCCGGTCAACACGTTTGAGTCGCAACTTGCAAAAGAGCAAACTGAAGCCGTCAAGCGGCTTGCCTAGGCTGGCATTGAATCGTCAAAGCAATCTGTATGAGCAGGCTTTTTTCTTTTTTTTTAGGATTTTTAATTTAAAGTCGTAAATAAAATTTGTTGGATACTGATAAATTTGGTAAATTGTAATTTAAAAAATTTATTAAATTATTTAGGTAATGTTTATTTCAATTTGTTTGATAAAATTAATATATTTCTTGAATAGATTTACAAAAGAAAGTTTTTTTTAATTACAAAAATATAAAACTCATTGATTTTTCTTTTGGCACTGACTTATACTTCTATTCAATCATTCCTTGATATATATAATAATTAATTGAAACTATATACGTTCAATACCAACAATCTATTTAAAATTGCACAAAAAAACCTAAAATATTGTTCACGAAGGCAAAGATTCAGAGGAGGAAATATGGCGAATAAGGAAGAATATATGATAAATTATTATGATAAAAAAAGAAAAGAAACATCTTTCATCATAATAAGTTATGAAGTATTAATTAGATCCATAAGTTATGGCATTAATTTGAATTACTTAGATTAACATAAAAAGGTTAATTATGAAATTTGTTAATTTAAGAATATATTATTTTGAGAAAATACATATACTATTTATTTAACTAATTATATATACATTTTTTTTAACATTTCAAAGATCATTACTGCTGGTGCTTTATGATTTTTATGGCACACGTAGAATTGCCATCTTTTTCTTTTTTTTTTTCTTTTCTGAACATGTTGACCAAAGCCTAGGGAGAAAATTATACAATTAACAAAGGGCGTAGACCTTCTTTTTGCATTGGTATCACTGCGCCCATGCAGTGCACACTTTGCAAAAGTCTGAGTTGAAAATTCTACGTAATGACAGTGTCAATAATCAAATATAGATGCTTGAGAAAGTCTTAGATGAGCTGCATATATGCAGAAACAAGACCTAGACAACTCCTGCAATATATGCTCTAACTTCAACTGCCTTCTCTATAAATATCAATGGAACAAAGCCTTCAAAATCATCTTCAGTTCAGCATTTTCATTGTCTCATTAAAAATTCTCATAGCATCCTTCATTTCCAGAAAGTAAAGATCGATAAAATATTTTTGAGTGTGGCGAGTGTAGTGATTTCTTAAAATGGAATCCAAGAAAACAATTGTTGTAATTTTAATGGTTTTCTTCTTAGCCATCATGCAATCCCAAGCACAACTGTCTCCAACGTTTTACGATAGTACGTGTCCTAATGCACTTAGTGCAATTCGTACTTCTATTCGACAAGCGATCTCTAGAGAGCGTCGTATGGCAGGATCACTCATTCGGCTTCATTTTCATGACTGCTTTGTTCAAGGTTGTGATGCATCAATCTTACTTGAAGAGACATCTACAATTCAAAGTGAGCAATCTGCACTTGGAAATAACAATTCTGCCCGTGGCTACAATGTCATAGAGGCTGCAAAGCGTGAGGTTGAAAGAATATGTCCCGAAGTTGTGTCTTGTGCTGACATACTTGCAGTTGCAGCAAGGGATGCATCAGTTGCTGTAAGTATTTATATATATATATATATAGTCGTTTTTATATTGATGATTTTCCTTCCCTAGTAATAATGACAGGATAATTATTTATTATCTAATTCATTTTATGTTATATATGTGATTAGGTGGGGGGCCCATCATGGCAAGTGAAGCTTGGAAGAAGAGATTCCACTACTGCGAATCGTGCTCAAGCAGATAGTGATCTTCCAGCTTTCTTTGAGGATCTTGACCCTATTCTTCGCAAATTTTTAGCAAAGGGTCTTAATGCTAGGGACATGGTTGCACTTTCAGGTATAATTAATTAATGAGTCATTTCCTTATATAATTTGATGTTCTAATTACATCTTTAAGATAGAAAGAAAACTAATTATGAAAATAATGATGGCAGGTGCTCACACAATAGGACAAGCACAATGCTTTACTTTTCGTGAAAGAATATATAGCAACGGAACAGACCTTGATGCTGGCTTTGCTAGTACGAAGGGGCGTCGATGTCCTAGAGTGGGTGGGGATGGCAATTTGGCATCACTTGATTTGGTAACACCAAATTCCTTTGATAACAATTACTTTAGGAATCTAATGCAAAGGAAGGGTCTTCTTCACTCCGATCAAGTCCTTTTTAGTGGAGGAGCCACAGACAACATTGTCTCTGAATATAGCAACGGTAGCAATGGCAACAGGCTCTTTTTATCAGATTTTGCTGCTTCAATGATCAAAATGGGAGATATCGATCCCCTTACAGGTCAAAATGGGATCATAAGAAGGGTTTGCAGTGCTGTAAACTAGGAATTTCAAGCTCCAATTCATTCATTTTTTGTTTCCAGTGTTAATTAATTCATTCATTCATCATTAATTGTTTCATGTATTTAATTTTCCTTATTTTTTCCCTTTCTTGAGATGTATATGCTATTCATGACACTATTTGAAAATATAATAATTATATTTTATTATTAAAGTGATCGTTTTGTGCCAATGCTTGTTTATGCACAATGCTTAAATTACTCAATAGAAAATCCATCAGAACGGATGTCTTGTGCAAGAGCAAACTGGAGAACTTCTGCCATTGCAAAACGTAGAATTTTTTTGTCTTAATAGCCAAAGGGGAAATTATATATATTATGTATTTTGGATTTTGTAATGATAGCTTGCATAATGGGCAGCATTTTTAATCTGTTGGAGACATTCCTCCTCCAATGGTTGCGGCCCCTGCCATTCTATGTGATAAATGATCTTCTACTCATTATCCATCTAAAAGAAAAAGAAAGAGAGAAAGAGAGTTAAGCATTAACAAGTAAACAAATAGCTTAAAAACTATTCATTATAAATTTAAAATGGAACGCTCACTTTTAACATAATACAACAATTCAGGAGAGGCTATATTCATGCTAAGTATTAATGTGCTTGATAGTGAGAGATTATAACTAATTAAATTTATAATTAAGTAGGTTAGAAGTGAAATTTTAAATGAAAAAATTTAAATTTTAAAGAATGAAATTCAAAACTTTAATTTCCAAAAGAAAACATTCATATTTTAAAAAAGAGTGGAAAAACTAAAATTTTCTATTCAAGAATAGAAAAAAAGTCTATATCCTATACTTGAGGAATTTACCTCTTTTCTAATGTTTAAAATTGAGAGTTGCATAATGATATTTGTAACCATTACATGAAAATATCATTGTTGAAATGAGTATTATTAATGTTGACGTGGAAGGAACCATTGCATGAACTATTAAGGAATTGTTGTACAAATGGTCGTGGGATCAAAATAATGCTGAATTCTACGCCTTTTTTCCTTTTCAATCTTTTTTTTCTTTTTTCTGGGTTCTATACTTTTTCTTCTTTCAATATTTTTTCTTCTTCTTTTAATATGCAAATTATCATTTCAATTTAGAGTACATTGGTTGCATAAATTAATTGAGTATTTGGTTAGAGGGGTTCAGAAGGGAGAGGAGTTGTTTGGTTTAAAAAGTTGGAATATGTGTTTTACACAATTACTAAAGTTTCCTTAAAAAACAAAAGAAAGAAGAGAAAATTGCTTGCGTAGTCCCTTAAATTTGGATAGCTAGCTGCATTGGTTCTTTATTAATTTTTCAAACGTATTTGATTCTGTTTGTTTTTTCGAACATCCATATTGGTCATTTTCACCCAAAAATTAACCTAATTTGTATTAGGGAAAAGCTCATTGAATGAACTTGTTGGAACATAGATTTGCATTTTTTTTCCCATCTAAAAATTTTAATGTACTTCGTATATGCATTCTGATTAGATTTGAAGCGAAAATTGGTGAAAAAAACCAATTTGGTAGCTAAAAATACTTTGAAGATAACAAATAAAAGTTATAAAATAATAATACGGAATCAAAGTAGTTAAGGCACCGAACATTAAAAGTGTGTTAGACTATTCGCTCACAAAAAAAGTATAATAAGATGATAGGAATATGAATATAATAAAGAAAATATTTGTAATTTACAAGAGAGTAAAAAATAAATTCCACTAGTTTTATAGTGTTTTTATATATTTTTTTAAGTGTTTATTTTCCTTGTCTTGGGATTCTTTCTTTCCTATTTGTGTTTTTTGTGTGTGCAAAATAAGGATTATCATTATATCCCTTCAAATCATTTGGAATTTTTATATCCGATCTAATCTCGGAATCTCCTTGGACTATCAGAACGAAGAAATGATGCAAATCTTTTGACATGCTCTGGCATCTCTCTGCAGTCAAGTACCAAGTTGGTCTTAAACAGGAACGCAAGTACCAAATTTTAGAGCTTGGTTGATTTCTTGGTGACATATATGGCCGAAGAAGCATCCCTGCTGATGCTCAAATATGGAACTCAAATTACTAAGTCATGGCTGAAGCATTTCTCGTGCAAAACTATGTATTTAACCAATGTTCAGTTGTTCAAAAATAGAACAACAAAGCTAATTCATTTGTGAATTATATTCTTATGTAATTTTGATTATTATAGCTAATTAATTGATCTAATGATAATCTTCATTTATTTTATTTTTTTTAAAAAAATATTTCATTGTATTATTATATTCATTTTTGAGAAAGAAAATCACAATTAGCTGACCTCCTCTCCCTCTTGTCTTTTGAGCCAACACAAAAAAAAGAGTAATGGGGTCATAAAAAAATTATAAAACCTATGTTCATGTTGTGAAAGTATTATTGTTAAAGATGCTCAAAATCTATAGACTGCACTGTCCACTCATTCAATGTAAGCAGAAATTACTCTATGGCATACGCAATAGAGGCATGAACAAAAGAGATGAAAGAGGGTAAGGCCGGGAAACCAAAGGCGGTGGTGGTTGGAGGCAGTATAGCAGGTGTGTCCTCCGCCCTTTCACTTCTTCACGCAGGGTGGGATGTGGTGGTGCTGGAGAAAAGTTGTGCTCCCCCTAGTGGAAGTCCAACTGGAGCAGGTCTCGGACTTGACCCTTTGGCTCAAAAAATTATTGGATCTTGGCTAGGACAGCCTCATGTTCTTCACAACTCCAGTTTACCACTCTCGATTGATCAAGTGAGATGCCCATTTCTTGAACTCTGCATTATGAATTTGTGAAATTTCCCTTAAATGTTGCCAAAATCTTGGATATGTGTTTAAGGGATCTTGACATTTAATGTTTGATTAGGACCAAATTTCATCCCTTTTCTTGTTCCCTTTGTCTTCTCTCTTTCTTTATCCCTGCTGAAAAATGCAGTGAAGTTAGTTGATTCAGTGTGAAAGCCTTCATCAGCTTTTTCAATGAACTAACTGTAAATGATCTGACTGTGATCTCATAGATAGTTTTCTTTCCAAATATTTCCCTACAAATGACTTAGATACGTTCTAGAAAGTTATGTGGGTAGGGCAGGAATGAAGTAATCGAACCAGATTCTATTTATTTGTATCTAAATTGAATCCTCTAGATTCAACTTTTGAGTATCTCAATTTAACCTTTTGAACGCATCTTTTGACTATATATGAAGTAGTAACGTTTTTTATGACTTATGGGTGAAATAGAATCTAATTCTTTTAGATAAGGTATCAAAAATAATTCTACCCATCTATAAAATAGAAATAGATAGATATATCTCAGGAACATGGGTTAACGTATGTGTTACCATACAATCTAATAATGTCAAGACAAGTCAAGCCTAGAGTCTTGGCATACAGAAAATAAATCATGAGTTATAACTAGAAGTAAACTTCTAAAATCATCAAGTAGCCCTTTTGTCCTCCCAAGTCAACCTCCTAGTTTCTGAATTAGTTTTTTTTTATTTTTTGTTTTTTTTATGTGCAGAACCAAGCAACAGATGTAGAAGAGAAAATCAACAGAATTCTAACAAGGGACGAGAACTTCAACTTTAGAGCCGCATACTGGGTTGATCTATATAGCCTTTTGTACAATGCACTGCCGTCAGACTGTGTTTTATGGGGACACCGTTTCCTCTGCTTCTCAGTTTCTGATGACAAAACTTGCGTCACAGTTAAATGTAAAGTTCTTCAAACTGGTGATACAATTGATATAATTGGTGATTTGCTTATTGCAGCTGATGGCTGTCTTTCTTCCATCCGGCAGAATTTCTTTCCTGATCTTAAATTGAGGTATAAAAAAGAAAAAAATAGTTGCCCTTATCTCTGTTTTTTGTCAAAGAGGAAAAAGAAACAATATTAGTTCTTTCTTCTTTCGGTCTTGTGCATTCATTAATCTAAAATCTAGATGCAGAACATTTTTTTGTGCATTCTCACCATTTGCTCTTTTTTGTTAGATATTCTGGTTACTGTGCATGGAGGGGCATTCTTGATTTCTCAGATGATGAAAATTTAGAAGCTGTTATGGACTTAAAGAAGGCATATCCAGATCTTGGGAAGTGCTTGTACACTGATTTGAGTTCAAGAACTCACTCTGGCTTCTATGAGCTGTTGAATAGAAGGATTAATTGGATTTGGTATATTAATCAGCCTGAACCAGAACTTCAGGTAAGTTTAATATTTTGTTGTACCCAAGAACTCTCATGTGCTTATTAAATTTGAAACTCAGGGAAATTCAGTCACAATGAAAGTTAGGAAAGACATGATTGAGAAGATGCATGAAGAGGCAGAGAAGTTCTGGATTCCTGAATTGGTGAAAGTCCTAAGAAAGACCAAGGATCCTTTCTTAAATGTGATATATGATTGTGATCCTTTACCACAAATCGTTTGGGATAATGTAGTTTTGATTGGAGATGCAGCTCATCCCACAACTCCTCATTGTCTGAGAAGCACAAACATGTCAATATTAGATGCTGCAGTTTTAGGCAAATGCCTCGAGAAATGGGGAGTGAATAATCTAAATTTAGCCCTTGAAGAATATCAAGCTATTAGGCTACCAGTCACTTCTAAGCAAGTTCTACATTCAAGATGGCTAGGTTGCATTAAACAGGGTTTGAATACTTTGGACTTCAAAGCTTTTGATCCAAGGACAGGAAATCAAGAAGATCTTGAAGAACTTCAACAAAAGAATATGCCCTTTTTCACTCATGTACCTTCACTCTTGGTTTAATTCTCAAAACCAGGAGGGCTATCAGGGAAATAAAGTTGTTTGGCACAAATTCATGATTTTTATATATTTTACATTTTCAGTGTATATATTGTCTTTATATTCATTAACTATTTCATGCTTTGATACATAAATTTACATCTTTATAAAATTATATCAAAACTGCATCTACCGAACAAACTATTTCTTCTTCAAGTACATCAAGATAGAATAAGAGGACTTAAATTTAACTATCTAATACACTTTTCACCATCAATCATCATAAATTTTGAATAATAGGTACATTACGGGATAATAAAATAAAATATCCGACTCTAATATCTACTTTCAATCTAATATTATGTTAAATTTTTAGAAAAATTTTAGTTAATAAAATGGTTGTATTTAACCATTTAACAAATATTTGAATAATGTTGCTTTTTATAATTAATTAATTAACTGTATAGAACTTTTTTTTTTGAATGGAGACTGTATAGTATTTAATGGGTTTATATATCATTTAAAAAAACATTAAAATCATCACATAAATTAAGAACATCTTATATCTATAAAATAAATAAATAAATAAAAAGAACATAAACTTACACAACATCTTTAATGGAAGGTTTCCAATCACCTTACAAATATAAAATGCAAATGAATTGTAAAGACGTTGTTAACGCTTCGTTAAAAAAAGCCAAAAAGTGGTTAAAAATCATCACTTTCGGTGCTACATATAACTTTGGTATAAATCAAAATATATTTGTTCATCCATGTATCTTAAGTTTTAGATTCATGTATTTATGTTTTATTGTATCTAAAAATTCAATAAATCTCATATTTTGATATGCGATCAAAATTACATGTTCATATATGATTTAATAAAATGATTTTTTATAACTTCTAAATTTGAAAAACACTATTACTATATATTTTATATTAATATATTTAATGATAATACTAACTAAAAAATCTCTCAAATTAATAAAATTATAAATACAAAATATATTATTTTTTAATAAATAATTATAAAATAAAAAATATAAATATTCAATTTTAAATCTACACTTACAACTATGTACACTTCCTTGCATTTCAGTTTCACGAACGTCTGTGCATAGTCTTTTCTATTTTCTTCAAACCAAGTAAATAAATATTTCTCTAATTTACTTTCTCTCATTATTGATCCGTTCTTTTTTGGAAAATTTGCCTATATAATCCCTTATCTTTAATTATTGGCCAATAATATTTTTTAAATCTTTTTTTGGCCTTGTAAATCTCTTATATTTCAATTATTGGTCATCCTTTATGCTCTTTTGGCCTTGTAAATCCTTTCTACATTAAAAAAAATTGTAATTATAGACCTCTTTTCACTATAAAATTTTAATAAATAAAAGATTTTTTAAAGATCATAATGATCAATTTCAATACACAAGTGATTTACTATCATAAAAAGGCATAAAGGATAACCAATAAGTTAAAAATAAAATACTTAGAAGCTTGAAAAAAAGAAGATAAAAATACATTAATGACAAAAGAGGCTAATTTTCCTTTTATTTTTTTTATTTAAAAATTTTCTTATAAAAGTCGCAAATGAAGATTCACTACTCTCCTCACGAATTTTCCAAACCAGAAATTTTGTGAAGATTCCGCACAATACGCGTTCTTCTTCTTCTTCTTGTCTTTTATACAAAGCGCCAAAAAATTCCTCTTCTGCAAAACACAGGGATAAGGAATTAAAGAGATGAAAGAGGACAAGTCCAGAAAACCCAAGGCAGTGGTGGTCGGCGGCAGCATAGCAGGCGTATCCGCCGCCCACTCACTCCTCCTTGCAGGGTGGGATGTGGTGGTGCTGGAGAAAACTTGTGCTCCACCGAGCGGAAGTCCAACTGGTGCTGGACTTGGACTTGACCCTTTGGCGCAGAAGATTATTGGGTCATGGATAGGAGAGCCCCATCTTCTTCATAACTACACTTTACCACTCACTATTGATCAAGTAAGACAATTAGTTTCTTCAAAGTATTATCCATTTCCATTCTTTTCAAAAAAAAAAAAGTTTGTATCCATTTCCATTTTGAACATGTTTACCTCTTACGAAATCTTGGACTTGTGTTTATGGGATTAATTTACCATCTACTCTCTTGAAGGAACCTTTTTATGGTCTGTTTGATTAGATCTCATTTCGCTAAACTATTTTTATTTTATTTTATTCGTATTTATACGATTGAATTTATGGAACATGATTAATTAACCGTCTAATTAAATTTATTTATTACACGTTCGTTTCTTAAATGCAATACTTTGACTAAAAATATTATTTTATTATAGTTAAAAAGATATTGAAGTTCTATTGATTTCTTTTACGAGATAATAAAAATGATATTATCATATATTTGAATTAATTTAATATTACATGTAATTGTTTCAAATATAATTTATTCGTGCATTGTACTCTTTCCTTTTTCCTTTTTACTATTTTCATCTTAAAATATAACATATTTTAAATATTTCACACGAATTAAAATTTAAAATAATTATGTCATATTATTTTATAAAAAATTATAATATTTATTTTTTAAATATATTTAAGAATAAAAGTAATATTTAAAATAAAATATAAAATAACCTTAAAAATACTTAAAATATTTTATTTAAAATAAATAATTAAATTAAAATATTTTATATTTTGAGATGGAGCAAATTTATATATAAACAAAATATTAATAATACATATTGATATGATATTAGGATACGAATTCTAAGTTCTATTATCTGCCTAGCCTCAAATTCAATTCCTAAATAAATAAAATCTGCCTTGCCTCGAGGAACGAGGGAATTTGGAAATTTTTTGCCAATCGCCTACTCGGCTTCTTTATCAGATTCTGCCATTCTGGTTTAAGGGGGAGTGGAGTGAGATATAGTTTATTGGGAAATTCTTCGGTGGTCCATGTCCCCACCCGTGGACCTGGCTAACTTAAAGAAACAACCACGTTTTAGATCTATTTATATGCTTATCTACTCTTCTAGAGGCCCTCACTTTCCCGTCGAGTCTACGACTAGAATCAAAGAGCGGAAAGGGTACGGTGCGATCCAATGGAGCTAACTCTGCAGCAGCTGAAGCAATACGACGGCAGCGATCCATCAAAGCCAATTTATGTGGCGGTTAAAGGCCGAGTATTTGATGTTACCGCTGGCAAAACCTTTTATGGGCCTGGTGGTTCTTACTGTATGTTCGCCGGAAAAGATGCTACCAGGGCTTTGGCCAAGATGAGCAAGAATGATGAGGACGTTTGTGGTTCTCTTGATGGTCTCTCGGAGAAGGAGATGGAAACCCTTAATGATTGGGAGAAGAAGTTTGAGGCTAAGTATCCTGTTGTGGCCAGCCTGGCTGATTGAATTGGGAATGAAATTGTGGTCATCATACTGAGCAATTATAAGCAAATAGTATGAAGTTGGGAATGAAATGGAATAAGATTGTAGTCATGTTAAGTGCAATTATGAGAAAATATATCCTGTTTTGTATGTGTGATGACCATTTTGGGAGATGGGTTTTATGTGATTAGTGTGGTATATGGGATCTGTTGTAAGGGGAACTTAATTGTTGTTGAGATATAAGTGTCTGTTTGTACTTGAATTTGAAGGTTATTCATAAATGAATGGTTGCCTTTGTTGTTAAGAGACACTCACTTCTCCCTCTCCTCCCCAGATGTGACTTGTGATCCCCACTCCCCTGAGAATAGTAAGATAAAAAAAGAAACCAACGGAAGGCAAACAATGAAGATTGCAGATGTTAGGAAAAAATTTATAACCAAATGCCAAAAGCATATGAATATGGAAACCAGGAAATGGAAAAAAGGCATGCGAATAAGGGTGATAATCTTCCCCAGTGTTCATCGCCAATTCTTTGCAACTGCCAAAAATTGAAGTCTCACAAAGCAATAATCTTTAAATCCCACCAAAACCCAGAACGTGAACAATTCTTTTAGTGCACAAGATCCACTATAATCCTACAAAGAGTGATCCTTTTGGCTAAAACTTGAAACATAATTGGGTGGCCTTTTATTCTAGGCAATGTGTATAAGAATCAATTGATCGGACAAGAATCCTACCAAAATCAGATCTTGAAAGACAAAGAAGAAAATTGTCATGCCTTTTGGAAAGCCTTGGTGACCCGAGCAATCTGGATGGTTTAGTTGCAGTTCATTTTCCAACGGCAGTAATTGTCATTGTCTAAGAAAATGAAGCCTTTCCCGCAAGTTGATGTTGGTAGCAACATAGTTGGAATTTTCTGGTATTGAGAAGAAACATCGGTAGGTTGACATGACTGATGTGAAGGAGCCCCCAAAAGTTAGAGGTGAGAGATCTGGATGAGTTTCCACACGAGATTGCTGGAAGAAGAAAGGAGGTTTGAAGAGTTCAACAAATTTATCGGTATTTCTTTCGAACATAAAATTTAAATAGAATGATCTTGCAATTTGTTAAAGTTTATAATTGTTTGACAGTCTTAAGAATTTTCCGCCTTTTGAGATGTGCCGCATAGAACCTGTCTTCTTAATCCTTGTTAGGTTTTAGGCCAAAGTAGACATTTAGTATATAAACAACAGCAGCAGATTTGTGTCTTTCAATCTTTGCCAACATTAGTTGGTCACTGCAGAAAACTGCATGGAAATTACTTACAGTCACAGAAAGAATTAACTGCAAACTTTTAGGCTGATCTGATATTCTGATCGGTAATGTTGCCTTCAATTACTTGCACAGTTATTTATATAATCTAATTAAGCAGAGTATTAGCATATAGAAGCAACCTTGTATAAAATTTTGTTCTGAGGTACAATTTTGTCTGCTCAAACAGTGCTGATGGTTCTACATTGATCCTCCTAGTTTCTAAATCATTTTGGTTTTTGTGTGTAGAATGAAGCAACAGATGGGGACAAGAAACTCAGCCGGCTTCTAACGAGAGATGAGAACTTCAACTTTAGAGCAGCATATTGGGCTGACGTGTATAGCCTTTTGTACAATGCATTACCATCAGATATAGTTTTATGGGGAAATTTTTTCCTCTCTTTTTCTGTTTCTGATGACAAAACTTGTGTGACTGTTAAATGTAAAGTTCTTCAAACAGGTGATACAATTGATATAATTGGTGATTTGCTCATCGCAGCTGATGGCTGTCATTCTTCTATCCGGCAGAACTTCATTCCTGATCTTAAGTTGAGGTATAAAGAAGAATATATACCTCGTTTATGTTGGTTACTAAAAGAAGAAAAAGAAAAGAACATTACAGTTTCTCTTTGATTTTCATTTTCATTTATCTAAAATCCAGATGCAGGAGATCTTTTACATTCTCACATCCCTCTCTTTCCTGGCAGATATTCAGGTTACTGTGCATGGAGGGGTGTTCTTGATTTCTCAGATAATGAGAATTTAGAAGCTGTTATGGATCTGAAGAAGGCATATCGAGATCTTGGAAAGTGCTTGTACTTTGATTTGAGTTCAGGAACTCATTCTGTGTTCTACGAGCTATTGAATAAAAGGATGAATTGGATCTGGTATATTAACCAGCCCGAACCAGAACTTAAGGTAAATTTATGCCAACATTTAGTAATTAATACCAAACTATATGCATAAACCAGAACATTGAGAAAACCAAGGTTATGCTTCAGATTGTTTATCCTGATGGTTTTGTCATCAGTCCATCTATGATTCTCACCTTGGGTTCTGGTTGTGAGAGGGAAGGGGTGGTGGTGAGGGGTTTGAACTGAGTATCAACATCTCCTTATCAATGGCTACTGGATAATTAAATAGTTGGACCAAGTAAAGGTTGAATGACAAGTAGGGGTATCAAAAAACTGAAATCTTTTCCTTTTATTTTCTCTCTACCACTTTGGCTTCTTTCAATGGGGATGGCAGAAAATCTTTGTTTCCCACATTCTGAAGAGCTAATAAGATTTGATTATTTTCTTTCCACATGTATATATATTGCAGCAGTAGTGGACGAGTATTTGCTCGTTGGAAAAAATTATGAAGAATGTTAATTGCTTTGCTTGATGAGGCCCGTATAAGATCTAATGTGCTTACTCTTCAACCTCAGGGAAACTCAGTTACAATGAAAGTTAGCAGTGACATGATTGAGCAGATGCAGAAAGAGGCTGAGAAGGTTTGGGTTCCTGAACTGGTGAGAGTCATAAGAAAAACCAAGGAGCCTTTCCTAAATGTTATATATGATTGTGAGCCTTTAAAACAAATCTTTTGGGACAATGTGATTTTGATTGGAGATGCGGCTCATCCCACGACTCCTCATGGCCTGAGAAGCACAAACATGTCGGTATTAGATGCTGCAGTTTTAGGCAAATGCCTTGAGAAATGGGGAGTGGATAAACTTAGTTCCGCCCTTGAAGAGTATCAATCTATTAGGCTTCCAATTGCTTCAAAGCAGGTCCTACATTCAAGGAGGCTAGGTCGCATCAAGCAGGGTTTGATTCTTTTGGACCGCAAGCCTTTCGATCCAAGAACAGCAAGTCCGGAAGACTGTGAAGAGCTGCAGCAAAAGAATATGCCCTTTTTCACTGATGAACCTTCAGTACTGGTTTAGTGTGAAGACCTGATGCAATGGTCAGCAGATGGCGAATCTTGTCTTCAGGCAATTTTAGCCCTTGTAGCATATGCAAATTTCCTTTAGCATAGCAGAACTAGCCGGGAATTAAGGTTTGTGTGGCACAAATATCTGGGAAACACATAAATGCAGCATTCCAACTTTTATAACAATAAAGAAGACCATTGTTTTTATTTCCTCTGTCAAAAGGTAATTTCAATGTTCATAACTTGTTCACAATAAAAATCTTCATTTACATATAAACAGGTATATTGGATTTTTTTTAAATTTTTTTTAAAGGGGCTGAGCTTGACTGGTTTTACAAACTACATTTACAATTATATTTCTTTTGCTTTAGATCATAAGACAGAAGGAAGCTTTTGCTATTACTCTTCCTTATGTCTTCTTCAATTTTCACTTTCATTTGGCTTTACTTGGCCACTCATTAAAGTTCTCCTATCTTAAAGGGCGGGTGTTAGAACATCAGACTACATTTTAAAGAAATCTTCACCTTCATGAAAGCAAATAATCAACACAAGGATTGAATGCTTCTAAGGGTTTACTCAAAGAATGGGTTGATGGGATATATGATTTTGAGGAGGGACTGATCTGAAGTTAGGAGAAAAGTTCTCTCATTTCTGCTTCTATTATTATGCTTGTTTGCCCCACTTTTCATACTCCTGTTATGCACATTTCATGGTGAAAAAGAATGGAAAAATTGAGGCTCTCAAAGAGATTCCATTCTAGATGGAAGAAGCTATATATAGTGAGATTTGATGCCTCTTACCGAAGAGAATTGCATAGTAGTCAGAAGAATTGCAAACTGAATGATCAGACACAGGTACATTAGGATAGATAGCCAAAGGGGTCAACTAGTGGAATGAGAAGATTGGAATCCTTAAGAAATTCCTAGTGTGGAATTATGCGCCAATGGAAGCCTAGAGAAAAAGGTGGATATTAGCAAAAGAATTGAAGATATGCTATAGTTAAAACTCGATTGTTCTTGTTCTTGTTAACAAAAATGTAAGTTCATGCATAGGTATCTTTCATTTCCGTACTGGGATCCCTTCTCTGGCAGTGAATGTTCTTGTAAGAGCAGCTCCTGGGAGTTACAAATAGAGAATATTAATTGGGCGGTGAGTAGCACATGAGGAAGACATGAGTTTCTCCACATGAACCGATGAGTAGCTCTTCCAAGCAATGATTGCATAATTATTGTGTGGAACTCCAAATAGAGAATAGTAATTGGGTGATGGGTAGCACACCATTGGAGGGGGACATGAGTTGGTCAATGTGGAGCGATGTTGCTCTTCTAAGTAACGGTTGTCTAGCCATTGTGTGGAGTTCATGTACTTTTTTAATGCATGCGATAAGTGTTTTTTTTTTAATTTATTAGGAGAATGGTCAATTTCGCCCGAAAATGGCTAAAAAGTTTTGAAAAAGTCACTAGACTTGTCATTTGTAAATTTTTTAAGTACATATTTTGTATTTTACTATTCAAAACATCTCTTTTAAAGCAAATTAGAACTTATTTTTTAAAAATAATTTTATGTATTTTTCATTGCAATTTATGTTGTATTTTTTAAGCTTATTATCAAATAAAATTTCATATTTTAATGATATTTGAATAATTGTTTTCATTAAATTAATTATTATTTTAAATTAATAATTTAATAACATAAAAATTAAGTATTTTGTTAAATTTAATATTGTATTAAAAATATTAATCAAATAGAAAAAGTGTAATGTAATATGTATGATTTATAGAAGTGTATGATTTGAATAAAGTAGAAAAAAATGAAAAATTATGATGTAGACCATTCATCATGCATGATGAATGGATGGAGATCCTCTAACTAATCAAAGCCTATTATGCATAAGGATTTGTAAGTGCATCTCAAAATCCAAATCAACAAGTGGTTTCAATCTTTTCCAATATTTAGTGATCTTGTTTCTTTGAAGCATTCACACCACAATAAGTTTGACAGAAATGAAAGAAAAAAAGAAATGAAATTATGCAAATGCCTCCAGCAAAAGAATGACCTCTGCAGTCCACTAGATGTAAAGAAGCAAACCTCATCCACATCCCTTCCACAAGTATGAAAGATAAACCATATTAAGGTTTCCAGAGAATCAAGATCGCATGGGAATGCAATGTGTCCTATGTCTCTCATCAATTCAAGGGCTCAATGTCTAACCAAAATAAAATAAAAAGGGATTTCAATTTAAGTAGAATCTTTCATCAAGATGGCATTACCACAATTGCTTCCCATCCTCATTTCCTAGAAAAAAATAGCATTTCTTTCCAGATTTGAGCCTAAAAAAATAAGGCATCTGATTGTCTGTATTTCTTGTACTAAGTAAATTTTTTTAAAGAGCACAAATGAGTATAGATTAATTGATGCATCTTTCCACCTCTTCACGGGCTTGCCAAGTGATTGCGTGTTCGAGTGATACTGAGCACACTACTACTATAGGCTATAATGTTGTTGCTTATGTAAGATCCTCGTCGGATTCCAGAATTAGTCGATATATCCCAGATACAGCATCATTAAAAAAAAAATCCAAAGAGGAAGTGCAAAGAAACAACCATAATCGCAGGAACAACATTTTATTTGTGATACTAAACGTTATTAAAATAAGAAAAACTGAATACTACAAAGAATTCAAAGACTAAATGCAGCAATTACTTTCATATCGATCAGATAATTCAAGGAAATTTGCAGTCAATGCCTCAGAATGACAAACTTAATTACAAGTACCTAGTGGCAACAGACAAGAATCAAACATGGAACGAATTCGCTGAGAGAGAACATGAAATTGCTGAACCCAATTCAAATAGGAAACCCCATACAACCTTCCCATCTCCGTTCTTTTCCCCTTTGCTAGCCAAGGACCAGCGCCCAAATGAACAAAGATAAGAACAATCTACCACCAATTACATCGAAACCAGGATTCATTCTTCTTTATCCCTGGATCAGGCGCAAAAATCCTTGGCTACAGTGGAGAAAAGAGGGTGAAGAGGGGAAGATTAAGTGTCTATCTGAATCTGGCTCAGTAAATTCAGGCCCTCTCCGGCGAGAAGCGAGAAACAGCACAGCCTCGCAAAGAGGTCTCTTATTCTTAGTATAGACCTTTGGCCGGCCGGCAGAAAATGTTAAAATAATCTTTCGGATTCTTCAAAGTTTAATAATGGGCGGTAAATCCAAAGATGTGATCGTAAAATGACATTCAAAATTATTCTTCTTAAATTAATTTTTGATAATCTAAATTATTTTCATATTTATTAAAAACATGCTCTAAATTCTATTTTACCATTTTATATTCTTTTTCCATTAAACTTTTTCAAATTTCTAAAAAAAATTATCAAATCTTTACCATTTTCAATGAAATAAATAAATTTAATGCATGAAAAATTGTTTTAGTGAATGAATATTATTTTCATATAATGTATTTATGTTTATAAGGATAAAATTTGGTGCAAATTAATGAAAGTTGAAAAAAAAAAGGAAAAACTCAACCTATTGAACTCGATCCTTGTGGGTGGCTAGCTCAGACGGACTTAATTCAAATTGGTTGTTGGACGGGTCGTGCATCATTTTTTTATAGTTTAATTTAGTTAATTTACGTGCATATATTCAATTAATTAATTCTTTTATTAGTTTTAATACTTGCATTTGATTTGTTAAATTAAATTACTTAGTGTTCATTAGTTAAGTTTAATTTGCTTTATTTAGTTAACAATAATTTAGTTGAACAAATTCTAAATTAATATAATTAAGTTTAGAAGATTTTATTTAAATTATTTAAGTTTAATGAAAACAAATATGAGTTTTATTTACTTTAATTAGTGTAGTAATAGGTCAGGATTTCTATTTTTTTAAAGTTAATTAGTTTAGCATTTGTTTAAGTTTAGTAATGTATTAGTTTTTGTTTTGTTTTTATATTTTAGTTTACTATGTTATATCATATTACTTTCTTTTAATTAGTTAACTTTAATTTTTAAAAATATGAATTTTATTTTATTTTGTTAAGAATAATTTAGTTAATTAGCTTAATATCTGTAAAACAGATAAATTTTAGGACACATCTATAAATTCTTCTAAAATAACTAATTCCTAAAAAAATATAAAATTTATAATTAATTAGTTAAATGTATATTAAAATAACTAAAACATTGAGAAAAACAAAAAAAAATTAACTTGACCCAACCCATTTTTATCCGGGTTAACTATCCGGACAAACCAATTTTTTTCTAATTCGTAAGTATGATAGAAAATGTATGTAAATCTTTAAAAATATACGTAAATGAAAGATAAAAGACAGAAAATATAACTCATTATCATTTATATATGAATTGGAATCAAAATTGCCTTCTAAATCTTTCATTTATATTAAATATATTGAAAGAGTTTTTTTAGAGTAATAAACTAGATAGAGAAATACAAAAGAGCAAAATTGGAAGAAGGAAGTATGTGTTTAGTAACTTTCATATTTTTCCGTGAGGAAAAAACAATAATCTAAATATTTCTATGGTTTTTTCTGTTATGAATTCTATGAATTGTGGAAGTCCATCCTGGACTTTATACTCTTGAAACATGATAAATTTACAAAAGCCGATTGATCTACAAAAGTTTTATAGATTACATTACATTCTTCCAAAGGATAGATGACATTTCATTCATCCAAATGTCAACTTTTCAAAAACTAAATGGTTAGTGATCCTCATATTTGAAAGGTCATATTTTATAAATTGAAAGGTCACTGGCACATTATATCTTTAAAGTTCACCCTTTCATAAACAGAAAGGTTAATATAGTTATTTGTAAGTTTGAAAATAAGATGAATTAGAATTGAAAGATTAACATATTTCTTTATGTTCTCTCTTTATATTTCTCAAGTTCATATATTATTTTTAGTTGACATTGAATCTTCTAGATTAGAATTTTAACTTCAAATTTATCAAATTCATAACATTTTTAATATAGTAGGCAATTTTCCCTTAAAAAGATAAGTGCAATTTGGAGCCGTCTATCCCTTAAAAAGTTCTAACATTAATGTAATATTTAAAGATAGATTTTAATACTCGTTTATGAAGTTTTGGATAAATAGTTAATTTGATCTATGTACTATTTTTATTTTTGTCAAAGCAAGACTTAAAGTTTATTTTTAACTAATGTAGTATACCATTTAACATATTTTTCAACGGAATCCGTCAAAAATGACCATTTCTTGAAGGGCAAAAATGACTTTCATGTTTTTTTCTTTCTTTCTCCCTTGTTGTTCCTCAAATTTCATTGACTTTCATCTTCAATGAAATTTCTTCTCTCTTTCCTTCGTTCAGAGCAGATTTATTGAAATTGAAAAAGATACCAGTACTAAATAACAATGCCACTGCAATTGCGAAGGAAAAAATACAACGCCAACAACACTGCCAAGGGAAGGAGGGGACGACATACATCAAAGCCTAAATAAACAAAAACCACCACAGCCCACACACCCTCGCAGTCAGCATCTCCCAACCACCATAACCTAGAAACGACATTCAAAATAGAACCTTTTTCTTTTGGAAGAGAGAATATTATTGTATGAGCCCAACAAGGCAAAGATTACAAAACGATGCAAACTTGCAAAGTCCACCAAATCCAAAAGACTTGAATAGAATGAAACCAATCAAAAGGGAAAGACGAAGCCTTGCACTACAAAGACAAGAAGGAATCAATAGTCATTCAACTACATCAAACAACCAATAGAAGAAAATCATCCAGCCATATCAAAAGCAAACACGCATGCAGAGGAAACAAACAATCGTCCATATCCTTCATCAAAAGAAAGAGTAGCACAATACGCCAAGAAAAGTTTAGAGGCCGATCAAAACAAAGCCAATTCCCGTATTTCTTTTCTTTCTTTCCCCAATTCAAAGACTCCAGCCCTCTCTGCAAAACGAGTCTTACCTTATATTTCTTGTTTATACTTAATATAAACAAGAAACTAATTAGTTATTTATTTATCTTTTTGGGACATGGGGAAAGGGGAAGGGGGATCCAACAACTGCTAATCAAACTTCAAAAAACTACTACTACTACTACTATTATTATTATTATTGATTTTCTTCTTTTAGCAGGAAAAGAAGCATTCTCATGAAACCTAGAACTTCTTGTTTGATGTGATGGGTAGTTTATCACTATTTGTATCCCCTTGAGACACAATTAGACCTAGAATCAAGGCAACTTCATGATTCGAAGTCTCTTATAGATTCAAATTTATGAATTAATTTCATTATTGATCTAGAACTAGAAGTTTTTATTTACAGTGTAATCTCATTGTCATAAACAATCTAAAGAGACATATTTCTCCAAATACATGCATTAAATGGCGCTATTATATATGCTTTGCACTTAGGTTGCACCGATGAGAATTACATATATATGATACTCTTCCAACCATGAAAAAAGAAAGAAAAAAAGAAAAAAAAAGAAGATATTAAGAACGACGAGTAATTAATCTGGGCGGAAGGCCAATGAGGAGCTTCTTCGATACTGCAATGCAGTTGAGCCATCACAACCCGAATGTCTCTTTTTTTATGTCTTTTTTCCTGCTTTCTGCAATACAATGATTTAAATTCGTAAGAGGCTTTTTTGGTGGAGACAGGACACTAACAAAAAAGGGAACTTCATTGCAAATTTATGATCATGAAAATAAATAACATGCATCTTTGGATTCTCAGTTATTTTTTTCTTTTGTGTCAAGTACAAAATATTCTTTTATAAATATAAATACACAAGTCTATAATACACCTCATAACTCTTTTTGAGATGTTCAATATCTCAATTTTTTTATGCATGCAATTAAACCTAGGTCATCGTCTATGTAACTAATTAATATACATATAAACGATTAGAAAAAAGTATGTGAAATCAAAATAGACTGCTCATGATGAAAAGAGGACCTCGATATATATTCTAGACTTTTTGAAATCAGAAAGTAACCCAAATTTATTGCAATCTATGATCATGAAAATAATTGAATTGCATGCACCTTTTGATAGTCAATTCTTTTCTTTCTTTTTTTGATATACAATGTATAAAGCATATATATATATATATATATATATATCTGTCTATAAAAATGCATGCGTATGGATGCGTGTGTATGCATATATGTGCTTAATTGCAGTGCTCCCTTTAAGATAGGATCTCTCCCAAACCATGCTAATAGAGCAGTAAGATTGTTGCAAAAGTTTTAAAAAATTATGTAGATGCAAAACTAGGTCATATGGGTAACAAATTCACATAACCAATTGAAGAAAGTATCCCTACATATTGATAATTTTTTGTCAGTTTGAGCCGGAGCTCTAGCTGAGGTCCCGAAAGGGTGAGCACTGGATCCTTCCTTTTTGATGTCCTGACTTTTCCAGGATATGCAGCTGTCCCTACAATTAAAGGAAGCATACAAGTCATTTATAGACATAAATAAAGATTTAATACTAGACCTTTTATTTTATATCATGTTGAATTTCTATCACATCTAAAAGTTCATTTAAGTTAGAGAAAGAGAAGAACAATTTATCTATTAGAAACTAGAGAAAGTTGGAGGAACCGTGATATATACTTGAGTCTGAGGAAGCAAGGAAATCTAGTTTTGATGCCTTTGAGAAGGACATTTCCAGTGTTGTCATCAAGATAGCCAAGGATTTTTGCGTATTTAGCGATATGAAATGGAAAGAGTGAGACCCCAGAATAGGTCCCGCCCATGAACACCATCAAGAACGTTGGATTCTCATCCTGGTTAGCATGAGCTTCACAACACAAGTTTTTGAGCTTCACTAGCTTAGTTTCGCCAGGCCTTATTCTGATAATTTTTCGATAGCGATCTGGCCGAGCTGGAGGGACAAAAACCCTAATTTCCATATCCACATTCGATCTATTCTCCAAAGCTGTAAGCTTTGCACCCATTCATAGGAACTTTTAAGAAACTGAAGTTCTTCAAGACGTTGATAGTATATATATCTTTCAAGATATCAATGCTTTTTTAGTGTGATCATTTCCTTTGGTTTCTAGCTACTTGTTCTCAGAATTTTGCTTCTTTGTTTGGATCGAAATGGGGACACTGAAAGTGATTTCAAACGAATGAAATATGTTTCTAACGTGGAAAATAATGATCTCTTTGGTGATGGAGTTTAAACAAGTGAATAGTTAATTCTAATTGATTTTTTTTTTATGGAAATAAGCACATAAATCTTGTCTTGTAATATTTGGACAATCTTGAGACTTCATATGAACCTAAGTTTTACGATCTTTTTGGTAGTATCCACTGCTGTGTTGGACTGAAAGCACTAGCTCGCAAATTAAATGCATATGTTGGATTCTGCCCTCAAAATCAAAAGGCTCGTGGGTTAACCGTGTGGTTCATGTAAAATCGATCCACACTAGGATGTCCCAATTTACCTATCCACACGGATGTCCTAAGTATATATTGTTCTTTTCTCTTATTTCTTAACCCCATCAGATGCTTAGGTTCGTCGTCTCTCTGTGTTTTTCTCTCTCTACTTGATTACTATTTCTTCCTAAAACCTTTAGTTTCTTACTCTCTTTATCTCGGTTAAATATGTTCTTTTGTACTGTATGAGCATGGAGAACTATTGATAGGGCTTTTGTAATTTCCTGAGGGTGTAACAAACTTGATTATAGTGAGGGTGTGCTCCAACTGAGCACCGTGGAGTAGGATTTTCCGAACCACGTAAAATCGGGTGTTTCTATTTGCTTTCGCTGGTTTAATTTCTCTGAAGTGTTAGTCGTCGCGACCTAACAACATCTTTTCCATGTCCACATTCATTTATTCTCCAAAACTGTCAGCTTTGCACCCACTTTCTCAGGAAATTGCAAGAAAGTAAAAGTTCTTGATCAAGCTTTTTATCTTTGAAGATATCAATGCTTTTGTAGTGTAATGTCTCCTTAATTTGTTTTTAGTTGTTATCATAATTAGCTTCTTTGTATGGATTGAAACGGATACATAGAAAGCGATTTCAAACAAATGAAATACGTTTCTTATAACATGGCAAATAGAGATTTCTTTTGATATTGGATTTTAATCAAGTTAATTGATTCTAATGGAAGAATTTTGGTGCCAATTATGCACTGCTTACATACAAATTCATTAAACTCTTATCAACATTTATACAGATTGTTCCTAAGAGAAACTACACATACGAAGGAACTAAAATCTATCTAGAGCAGAAGAAAAGATAAGAACTATACAAAATATATCCCTATCATCTCTATCATCTATACATAAAAAATAAACAATACAAAGTCTATCTAGATTTATCCCTACCTGGATTAATTTTATCACTAATTGATAATTTGTTTTTATGGAAATATGCACATAAGTTTTGTCTAGTAATATTTGGACAATCTTGAGACTTCATATGAACCTAATTAGGTTTCACTGTCTTGGGTAGCATCCATTAATGCTGTGTTGGATCGAAATGCATCTTTTCTATTTTCTATTATATATGGAATTGATCCTCCATATCTACCTTGTTTTAAGATATCAATTGGATTGAGATGTACGTTGGAAATTCTCAGAGCATCAAAATATGGTAAATTTCCCGATCAAGAGATGATTAGGACACATTGATTACAATGAAATGGCAGCAAATAGTTGCATTTCAAAAAAAAAAAAAAAAACTGTTGTCGATAGTCCTTTTCTCTTGGGTGTTTAGCTGTTGGCATTTTGGGGGGCTGGTTTTTTTGTTTCTTGCTTTTTGGCTGTGTAGTGTTATTTAAAGGGTTGTGGCTAGTCGTTGTTTTCTCAGCTTTTGTGTTTTCAGCCAAGCTGTGTGCTTTTGTCTGATCAATGGCTGGGTAGCTTGTATATATATATTCTCTCCTTTTCAATATATGATATCTACTTAGGAAAAAGGAAAAAGAAAAAAAAAGTGAATTGAGATTTTGTTTAAGGAGCTTGAGCTCATTCAAAATAAATTAAAGATTTGCATGAACTCATAAGCAAACCATTTTCCTTTGTGTAAATTCTTAACAAACTATATCTAATTGGATTATATGCTTAAAAAACTTAACTAATAAAATGTAAAATATATATAAATGTGATGATCGATCGGGGGTCTTATTGCAACGCAGCAGGGGATTACATTTTTATCCCTTCATTTCTATGTGAAATTTCTCTCTAATTATTCTCTTCAAATACACCTCATTCAATATAATACAATAGATTAAAAACAAAATGGTGAAGATTGAAGAATGGGGGATGATTAGAATCAATACTTCGCCAAAAATGAGGTAAAAAAAAGGTAACTTTTAATATGGGTGAAAAGTTTCAAGAAAAAAAGATTTGACACATTTATACATGGATATCTATATCGAATCTAAAAATAATATATAGGAACGAAAATATTAGTTTTTTAGATTTTACTTAATAAGTTAAATCTGTACAAATTTTTTATTACTTTTAGCATAAAAAAAGGAAATTATTTTGGGAAAAAGAAGTTTGAATATCCTTTAGAAACAGTGATGTTTATTTATGCATTGAAAATAAAAATATTATACTCCTTTCACTAATGGTTAACATTTCTATTTTAGTTTCTAAGAGATTGAGTGTTCAATTTCATTAAATAAACATATTTTTTGTCTAAAGTTTATTAATAATCTCATTAATTAATTAAGATATTTATATACTTAGTATCTTAATTGAAGGAAATTACATTTGAGTAACTCATATGTCACACAATTCATTATATTAACGTTAAGAATAATTTTATAAGTTAATTAGAGTCAATCACTACATTTTAACCGTAAGCATGTGCCACTAATTTATAGTTAATTCTAGCTTTTTTCCCCTAGTGTTTCATTTATAACATGCATTATGAAAATTTGAGGTAGGTAATTTGATTGGTTTTTCATTTGAGGCAGATAAAGAGCTAAGTTATTCAATCTCTTATTGGTATTGAAGAGATTCATGATGCTTTTCGTGGAGCTTTAGGGTTTGGGTTTTTATGAAAATTGGGGCCTTTAATGGTTTTTTGGCCTATGAAGATAGTTTCTTGGAACATCAAAGGATTGGGATCTAATGAATAACATAGAATAGTAGACTGATTATCATGGAGCCTTGCACTTGGTTCATATTCAAGAATTGATGCTGCACTCCGTTCGTTGATTTCTGAAATATGTTGTTGTCAGAATCAAGGTTGGTCCTACTCAGTGGTTAATTTGTTATTTTTACATTAGCTGAATGTTTTTGGCTTGTTCTGTCTTTTCTTTCCTATTCTTTCCTTTTGGAAGTGGAAAGTTTATTAGTAGTTGGCAGTGCACTGGTGCATGGTAGAAGTGGTGTTCTGATCATTGGTGTTTTTGGGTTGCTGTTGTGGTCAGATTCGTTTTTCATCTAAGTGGAAGATGATAGTGTTTGCCTTAAAACGTAGATGTAGATGATAGTGACTACTAAGTTTTGTGTTTCTTAAAGCTGGTTGTGTTTTCCCTATTTTTCTTGGGACAACGTTTAGTTTTTTTAGCTTTTTGTTGGATGGGTTTGTTTTTTGGGTAGTTTGTGTTTCTTTGCTACCTGATTTTGTAATGTTGGGAGCTTCTTATAGCTATTTTTATTAATATATATTGTCGTTCAAAAAAAAAATGGTCTGTATTTTATATATTAAGTAGGAACATTTCCAAAGTTTCTTATCGATTTTTTTATTTTATTTTTGTGAACCTTATCCATTTGCTTTTTTTTCGCTCTTCTTTTGCCTTAGAAAACTTCTATGTATTTGACTGTACCCTTTCTTGAATTCTTGAACTCCACATTTCTCGAAGATATTGAAGGGTAACATGGGAAACCCATTGCACCTGTCTTCTGTGAATCACATCTCGCTTGTTTGCAGATCACTTGAGAAATCAATTGATTTTTACTCCAACATTCTTGGATTCGTCCCTGTCAGGAGGCCTGGATCATTCAACTTTGACGGAGCATGGTAATTAAATTCATCGGAATTCAAGAATTTTATATGGATTTCTTATGAGAATGTACACAAAGAAAAAAAAGTTACAAACCTTATTGATTGATGCTTTCATTTTCTTCTTTAATATGTTTTGCAGGCTGTTCAGCTATGGAATTGGAATTCATTTGTTGCAATCTGAATCACCTGATAACATGCCGGAGAAAACTGAAATCAATCCTAAAGACAATCATATTTCTTTCCAGGTAATTAAGTAATTCTTTACTTTCCTTGTTAGGTAATGATCAATATCTCTTTTGGTCTACAAAACTCACCAATGAAAAAGCAAACAATAAGTAAGATCCTGCAACGAATTTAGTGGGCAGGTCTAATTTTCAATAAACATATTTACGTCTGTTCAATAAATTTGTTACATATATATATATATGTTACATGTATTGTCCTTTGTTAATTAATTAAGTCTACCGTTACATGGTGGTGTTTATACATTTTTCCCCTAGTCTAAATATGAGTTTGTTTGTTTTTTTGTTTCTTTTTTATATGGAAATGTGCAGTATGGTACGTATTGAGTAAATTCTAGACTTGTGTAATAGGCAGCAATTCACATAAGTAGACAAGTCATCCTAGACAATCCGAGGTTTCAGACTCATGTCCCCAACTTTGTCTAATACCCTTTCTTTCCTCTTCAACAATCTTTCAAATGATTTTTTTTTTTTTGGTCTACTCTTGTCTAACAATTTTTTTTCAATATCAAAATTTCTCCTTTTTCAATTTACACAATATTCCCCAATCAGATACTTTTAGGGTCTCAGTTCTTCTAAATTCCTCCAAAATTAACATGCATACATGAATTGAAAACATTATTATTGGAAGTAATTAAGGTGTTACATATATATATATATGTTATTGTCAGTGTGAAAGTATGGGTGCAGTGGAGAAGAAGCTGAGAGAAATGGAGATAAAGAATGTGAGGCAAAGGGTAGAAGAAGGAGGTGTTTATGTGGATCAGTTGTTCTTCCATGATCCTGATGGCTTTATGATTGAGATATGCGATTGCAATAACCTACCAGTGATTCCACTTGCTGGCCAGATGATCCACTCATGCTCAAGGGTCAATCTGCAGATGATGCAAATCAGCAACAGATAAATCATGTTCCTGTTTAATTAAGCACAAGGTGGTTTAATTTGAAATCAGCAGCAAAAAATTAAACATATGTCCACAAAATATGAAATAGGCCTTCCAAATATTCTTTTTAAAATATATTATGCAAATTTTCATTGTGTATATTATAAATATAAAATATCATAGTTAACAAAATTTAATATAATTTTTCATAGAATAATTAACATATGTGATAAATTAAATAGAAAATTAGCGAATTTGATCTCTTAACTATTCTATTTTAGTTAATTTGGTTCCTTATTTTTTTTCATAACTCTTTTTTTCCCTAAACAATATTGGGGCTAAAATTTTGGTCATTTGCGCCATTTTTATGGTCGTTTCCAGCAAGTACATGCATATGGTTGCATATGAGTTTTTATTTATTTATTATTTAAAGGTAAAATACTTAATTGACTTCAAGACATCAACTAATCATAATGTCTCTCTAAAATTGAATATCATACTTTGACTTTGGTAAAAAATTAAGAAAGTTCATTGACTTTAATTAACCTAACAAATTATCATTGACATTATAATAGATTGTAAGATCATGAGTTAATGAAATGCAAATTCTTTAAATTAAGGTGGTAAGAGGTGGGAGTTACGAGTTAGTTATATATAAATATTTTAAATTAAAGAGCTTATTAATGGAACTTTAGATAAAAAATATATTATTTAAGAAAAGTGGACATTTAATTTTAGACAAACTAAAATGAAAATTTTTGAACATTCAATTTCGAACAGAAGAAATATTGAATAATTTAGATTCCTATTTTGAGCTAAGCTATTTATTTGTATCCTTAGAAACAACTTCATGTGTAAAGCAAATAATGTACTCTTCGATAGCAACTAAAGTGGCTGGAGAAACAAAAAAATTAGACCGATAATATTAAAGAATCCAAAAAAAAAGTTAAAGGACTAAAATGGTGGAAAGAAAATAGTTTGAAGACTAAATTGGCTAATTTTTCTAAAATAATCATAGCAAAAAATATTTATATGGAAAATTATAGATAGTAAATGAGTTGATTTAAAAACTACATGAATTACTAGTTATACAATATTATACTCTTTTGTCAAATTTATGTTGAAAAACATGTAAATCTTTACATCTCTTGAAGTATAAATATAAAGAGATGCGAAGGCCAAAACAATTAATACGTGGAGGCCAACGAGATTCTTGGGAGAATGGATGATACAAGGCTATTTATGAAAATTTAGAGATTGTATCTGTGTAAGAACGAAAAGAAATTCTAAAAAGTAACAAAATATAAAATCATATAAATAATTCTTTTGACACTTTAATAAACACGTGAGAAAAATAGAGCATGTACAAACATATAAATTCCAGAGATTTTTAAAAAAAAAAAGGAAGTAAAAAAAAATCTTGGAATATGAAAAAATTATGCCCGTTATTTGAAATTCAGAAATATTTATTCTTTAACTAAAATAAAAGAGATTAGGAGGCATCCACATCTAATTATAAAACATATAGTCCATCTCTATAATTATTATATACTATAGGGGGTGGTTCTGAAATTATCCCTATCTATAAGTGAAGGGTCCCATAGAAGTACTATTCTTTCATTTCATCGGTGTGTGAAGAGAAAACAAGTCCATGGCGGTTGCATCAGTGGCAGCAAGATCAGCCATATCTATCGCTCCATGGCCAGGATCAGTGGGTTTGAAGATGAAGGGGTGTTTTCAGAAAACGAGCTTCCCCTATGCTCCTATTCCTCGTCTTCAAATTCAAGAAACTTGTACTTTATTCAAAGCCCGGATGCTGTTTGTGCGACGGTCTCAAAGAAAAGCTCCAAGCTGCTTTTTTACTCTCTGGGCCTCATTCCATCAACGATGTCGAATTGCAGATAAGGGATATTACTACTAACCCGGAATGGGAGAAGGCTTTC
>SRSM01000259.1:0-66651 GCA_019593545.1 Apocynum venetum
ATATAAATGTTCTGGTTATGTTTGAATCTGTGGAAGAAATGAAATTTTTGTTATCTAACCACTTTAAGTCACTCTTTATTTGGTTTCAGTTGTTAACTCCTTGGGAGGATAATCCGAATCCAAGATTGAGCTAGTACTGGGTTAGGCTTGAAGATGTTCCACTACTACTATGGGATGCTGAATTTTTTTAGGCTTTAGGTAGTCTTTGGGAAAAGGTTATTGAAGTTGTAGAGATCACATATTTGAAATCCAATCTAAAAAAGCACATGAGTGAAGATAGAAGTGTCTAATAAGAGTGTCATTCCAGATTCGATGGAGGATTTACTAATGGTATAGCTTTTAAGCTTTTAAGATCTCTGTTGCTATTGATAGGGAGAAAATTGTTCGAAACCTATACTTCAAATGCTCGGTAAGATTTTGATGGTTCACCGAGTCCCAACCTGGGTGATAGGTTTCCGACTCTTGTTGGTAAGGTAGAGACAGGTACTAATGTATTATAGGAAGTTGATGGCTTGATTGATGCACGCAAGATTGTTGAAGGAAAACAGTTAGAGATCTCTAATTCTCAAGAACAAGCTTATGATCCTATAGACATAGTGGCAGATTGTCCTTTAATTGGACAAGTTGTGTATAGAACTGATATTTTTCCTATTGAGAGTGACAATGAGAAAATTATTGACTTCTCATTGTTTGGGTCTGGTTTGGCTGAGAGTAATATTGCAAATCAAAAGATGCGGTGGTGGATCATAAAGGGTCTTTGTCTGAGAAAAACAGTGAAGGCATAATGAGAATATGCGTCAAGGGTTGATGGGCAATTTTACCCATAATTGGTGTTGGATCTGTAAACATAGGATGAGAAGTAAATTGAAGCATTCTTTTAGAACTGATCTCCCGTCTAGCCCTTTTGATGTTAAGTCTCCATGCTTGAGCCCTATAGTGTCTAAATGTATTACTGATTTTAGAAAAAAAAAGCCGATGAAAACCTCAACCTAGGAAATTTGATTGGGATTTCTTTCGAAGGTCCGAGAGAAAGAGTATGAAGCCTTGATGACAATTGAAAATGAAAGGTATGAAGAGTAGTTTTTGTGGTGTTCATTTTGAGTTTTTATTGGATGGTTTTTTTTTCTATATAGTACCAGGTTTTGGTGATTGTCAAGGATTTGGGGAGTTTAACATTTTGAAGGTGGCGGTCATTTTCTATTGGTGGCTTCTGTGGTGGAGTCTATATTTTGAATGATGACTAATGGCACATGTTTTTCTAAATGTATGTTTTTTTATTGTTTTTGTTGGTTGAGGTCTTAGATGTGTGATGGTGACTTGTTATTCTTGTTTTGTTTTGGCCAGTTTATTGTGTTTCCTGATGCATTACTTGGTTTGGACAAGTGTTTGCTTGGGTTGGGAGTGTTAGACAGTTTGGTGGAATGTGAGTTGTTGTCATTTCTATTTGCCGATGTTGGTTATTTTTTTAGATAACTTTGTATTATCTTTCTCCTTACTATCAATGAATATTGCTTTTTTTTAAAAAAACTTAAGAAAGAAAATTAATATGCAGTTTTCCCAAATCCTTGGCTATTTTGGGGAAAAAAGTCTTTGGTATTCACCTTCTATGCTAATTACTTAGGCAAGTAAATTTGTTGATAATTTACTCATCACCAAAAGAAGAATTTATTTCATGATCTTATTAAATATATCTTTTGGGAAGATCTTTATTTGCTCAAAATATATGCTGACAATATGCTTAGAAAGTGTGCCAAAATAGGAAGTTCATGACATTTTGTCTTTTTCATGATAGGGAAGTATAGATGGTCATTTTAGTGCACGAATGATTGTCTCAAAATACTTGAGTATGGTTTCTATTAGTTTTAATTGTTTAAAGACCCGCAACATTATAGTTTTAAATCCAACTGTCAAATGAGTGATAATATCTAGGAAGCATGATATATGACTTTGCATAACATTCTTGAATTGAGTATCTAATGTGTCCGGTTTTGATTTTATAAGACCATTCTTTTCATCCTGTAATATAGAGTATATCTTGGTTGTGTGGATTATGTGCCTAACTAGGTTGATGTTACAACTACTTCTACTAATGATGTTGAAGTTGTTAAATTCTTAAAGAAGATTTGGCACTCCAGTACACTCATTTTTGTAATAAATAACTACAAAATTTGTACATAACTTGTTATGGAAATACGATGTACATCATAAGATAACTCTACCATATTATACTCGAACAAGTAATCAAGTTGATTCATCTAATCGTGAGTTTAAAAGAATTCTAGAAAGATTTTTTATCTCCTCTAAAAAAAAGAAAAAAAATGTATTTTTGAAGCTAGATGATGCATTATGAGTTTATAGGACTATATTTAATATGTCTATTAGTATGATTACTTGTAGACTATTTTATGGTGTCACCATATATCTGTTGAGTAGAACATAAGGCCTATTAGGCTATTAAATTTATTAATTTTAATATGGATGCCATAGGTGAGAGGTGACTCAATCAAACTAGATGAACCTATATGCCACACACTCATGAGAATTCAAAACTTTATAAAGAACAAAAGATTGATAGATGTTAAGAATATTAGGCTTTGAGAATTTAAAATAAGTGAAAAAGTTTTGTTATTGTTAGGGCTTAGATAAGGGGCTCATGAGTGAGGGCATCACAATGGGCCAAGAAATAGATGTAGAGCTTCAGAGGGATGTTGCTGAGCCAAATTGAGAATGGTAGTGTGGGGGGCAAAGACTAGTAAATGTTGTTCTTTAAGTGGGAAGATGCCTCATAATTGGGCTTGGATTACAAAAAGATCAAAAAATATATTAAATTTTTTGCTGGTAAGTTTATTCCCAAAAATTGAACGAGAACTCTTCTCTTTGTGAATTTAGGTTTAAGGTAAAATTAGTTGTATGAGTCAAAAATAATGTTTTAGAGTGATTTTTGAATTTCAAGTGTTTTTATCTTTGTTTTTAAACTTTTTATACCTATTTCAAGAAAAAAAAATGAGCCTATTCAATGCATGTGTGAAGAAAGTGGGTGTCGTATGTTATGCAATGGTTATTTGATAATTTGATTAAAAGCCTAAAGTTAATTAGTTAAGTACTTAATCAATCAAGCGTTTGACAACAAAAATTGTGAGTGCTTAACTAGAGTAGTGCGTTTGATAATAATTTCAATATCCTCTTAATTTTTTTATATAAGACTTACCTGAAATCCTGCATGTTATAAATATTATAAATTGAATAAAATTTATTTAATGTTAAATGGTGAAATCTAGAAAGCAATACCGATTACTAATCTAATAATTCTCTATTTAAATCATGTTATAAATTCTAACCAGAAAAATATTTATCATTAGAGACACTCCAAATGAAAAACATATTATTAGATAAAAAATATTAAATATTCATAAACTTGTTAGAAAATATCATCATTACATGGAATACTAACTTTCTTTTTTAAGGAAATTAATAATATATATTAAAAGGCATAAAAGCCAGTAGAAACAAAGTAAAAAGCTACCATCTAGACCATCTAACATGGCCAAAGGCTACATGGAAGACTTAATTAATTCCTAACAACTAAAAGATTGTGTTATTCGGAAAGGGAATTTAATTAATTTTTAAAAAAAGAACCACATAATTTAATTTAAATATTGTGAGTGCAAATTTTAGACATATAATAATAATAATTAAATATTCAACCTAATTATTTGTCAATAAAATAATAATTTAAAGAATAAAAAATAAATTAGGTTTATTCCAACTTAGTCTTATACGTATGTCATGTTTGAAAGTTGGGTTTTTAATGAAATATTGAAATATAATTTTGTCAATTTTAGAATAAAAATCACTTAGATGAGAATAACTTTCATTTTGAATAATAAAAAAATCTTAATTTCTAAAACTGATGTACAAATATGATAGCTAATTTTATATTTTATTCACCCATGTGATGCACATGAATTTTATTTTTATGATGTTTGAATATAAATAAAATATTATATAAATAATTAACATATAATTAAAATTACATAATTTTTTGAATAAAATTACACTTTATCCATCCGAATTTGAATATCTACATTTGTTTTAATCCAAAATTTAATAAATGTCTTACTTTAATAAAATTACTACACACTAAACTTGTTATTAATTTGGATAGTGTGAGACTATAAATTGGGATGTAAATCCTTTAAATGATAAAATATTTATTTAAGAACATGGACATTCAATTCTAAATATTCCAAAATAAAAATGTAATATACAATTTCATATGTATAGATTAATATATATTATATATACAATTATTATGAAAACATAAATTATGTCCCATTTAATCTACTTTTTCAGCAATGACAAATTTTTCTTTAAAATTATAATATATAATCTATATAATAATTATGAAATAAATTTATTTATGTCCCTGTTAATTTAATATTATACCCATGTAAAGCATGGAAGTTGTTTTTTAACGAATATTGAAACAATTTATTTTTTTGTTTTGGAATAAAAAAACTAAATCCATATGAGAATCATCGTTTTATCATGAGAAATAAGAACTATGAATCAATCTCAATGTCTGTAAATGAATTTCATGTACAATATAATAACTATTTTTAAATAATTATTTACTCATTTAATGATTAAAAAAATTATTTCTATGTGTGTGTAATCTTATTATGACACTTGTCACAAAAAGGAATTTGTGAAACAACTTTATATATATATATATATATATATAATAAAACAAAAATTCAAATTTAGGTAGAATGCAAATTTTCTACATTAAATCTAGATAATTCCAGTTTTATGTTGAATTCAAAATCTTCATATTATTGTATAATTATTTATTGAGTAAAATTTGGTATAAGATCATTTATGATTTTGATTGGAACATTTATTAAAATTTATTATTTAAAAAATATATTTTTTGGAATGTATAAAATTTACTACAAATTCCTTTTTAATATTTCTCAAAAATATTATTTCCAAATTTAGGTAAAATTTAAACTTTTCTACTTAATTAATTAAAATTTCACACATTCAAAATATGTCTAATTTTTCTATGAAATATATAAAAAAATTGTATATAAAATATAATGAAAAGAATTAGTTAATTGAGGTGAAAAAAATTTCATTGAGAAAGGGTAAAAAACAATAGTTGACTCATTAATAAAAGTTAATGGTTACATCAAAAGTTTACTAATTCTTTTAATTTTTTTAAAAAACACGCGCTAACACTTGTGAATTGTCACAAATATAGTTTGAAAGAAAAACTATATATATATATATATATATATATATATATAGCGAGATAATAAATAGTTAAAAAGAGTTGTTAGGTCAACATAATATATATATATATATATATATATATATTTATAGAGAGTAGTCAAACAAATAATAATAAATGAGATATTAAATTGTTAAAAAGAGTTCTTAGGTAAAAAAGAATTGCTTGACTTAAAAAAAATACAAAAAAAATAAGGTGATTATACTTATAAAGATTATCGAATACTTGAAACTGTCAATATGATATCAAAATTATAATTCCATCATCTAATCGTAATATTTTCTTTAAAAAAAAACTTTGTAATATTTCTAAAAAAATGAATTTAATAGGAATCTAAGTTATCTTCATTTAATGAATTAAATTTTGGATAATTTCAATTTTTTAATGGAATATATAATTAAAATTTCATATATTTTAAAATATGTATTTTTTCTATGGAATATATAAATATAAATGAATAGAAGTAGTTAATTAATTACTTTCTAGTATTTTTTATTGTAATGGTCAAATAGAGCTGTTGATTTATTAATGACAATTAATGTTTATATTAATTTAATTTAATTTTATAATAATCTTTGTGAATTGTGATATTAATTTTTATTTTTTTTTAAAAAAAACCTAATGGAAACACTTGTAAAAATAATGAAATGGTGAAATAAATTTATATACTTATATATATATATAGATATACGTTTAATTTTGGACAAATCCAAATAAAAATGTCAATAGAAAAAAAATCTTCAAAATTCAAATTTCAGAATTTAAATTAAGTATTTGTATCATCAAAACGTGTTACTGATAGTGCGAGGCGCATTTCAGTGCCGTTTCCAGAACGCGTTCAGCGCCGTTTTATTATAACATTCTCTCTGTTTCGTCTGTCCCTCCTTCGTTCTTTACTTACATATCTCTCAATCCCCTAACATTTTCTTCTTCTTCTTCCCAAATCCCATAATTTCTCTTCTCCAAATCCATATTGAGACGCAGCAGAGTCTCCGATAGTGATACAGAGGTGCGCGGCCACAGCGCCGCGACGGTGGCGGTCCCGTTGATCAGTGATGTGATACTAGCAACTCAGCAGTGCGGCAGCGGCAGTCTCTCAATTCAGTTGTCAATACATGATTAAGATCCTAGTATTCTAAAGAGTCCTAATTCTTAGAAACATCGTCAGTCTCTCTATGCTGTTCTCCCTTCTAAATTCTGATCAAGCCCATCATCATTGCCGATCTTAGCCCTCGTGCGATTTGTAGGATATACCATTATAAGAAATCCGAAGTATTTGTTTAAAAGTTTCGAGCTTTACACACAGCCGGGTCTAATTGATCTGATATTGTTTCAGGTAAAGATCTTTGTGATAGTGCTTTAAATTAGAATTTTTCTTAATGGATGCTCGGGGTAACCTTCCAACAGCTTTTGGTTATTTTAGTCTGATCTTGGCCTTGCTATAGCTGCTTGATTTTGTTAGAGTAATCTGTGTATGATGGAGAAAATATTTTATTTTTAATCTCATTGCTTTTCGTATTTCTAAAGACTCTATTTGGATTTCTATATTGGAAAAGGGTGGACATTTAAATTAGCAGTGTTAGTACAAGAGTTGTCTGTATTTCTTGTTAGCCAAGTAATTGGATGTGGGAATAGTTTGCTGCTCAATCTTTGACTGCTAGAGAAGTTTCATAATACATAGCTGGTTTTACCTTCGCAGTAGCACGCAGTTTTAAGTGTCTACCACTCTACATAGTGATGGACATCACAGTTAATGCAGAGATATCTGAAGAACATGTTTATTGACGCTTTGATTTGTGTAGATTTTTCGTTTATTTTGGTTTGGACTTTTTTAAGTTTTCCATCATCTCCACTTTGTCCCTTCAGATATGGAAACATTTGGTGTTTAATCATATGAATGATTGTATTAAGAAATTAATAGGCACAATAACACTGCCTGTCAGATCTATCAAGAACAGAAGTTTTTATATATTACAGCAATCACATTAAAGGTAGTATACTTTAGTATTTTAAAGAAGTGTTGGGGTTTCTGACTTTGAAAAGTAGTGGGTTAAGTTGTAAAACCTGAACGTATATTTAGCTTTGAAAATGAAAATGAGTAACTTTTTGTTCAAAACTGACAATAACTTATCTACTTTGAAAGATGTCAAAGTTGATTTGGTATGCGGTTCCTTGGGGGAGTGGTTGGTATCAATGATGCTGGCATTATGTGTTGGTAAAGTTATGAGGATCTTCTGTTTTACATGTTTATATTGTTTTTTTTTCCTCATACTTTTTGTTCCTCATGTGAAGGATGCAGTTCACTAAGACAAAGAATTAACTCCAGATTAATTTTTTCCGTGCACCCTCTTGTGGATAAGATATAGAGAATAGAGATCAATTATTATTTAATAGTATCATTACAGAACCCAATCATGTAGACTCTGATTTCTATTATCGTCCTTCAGAATTTTAAATAATCATATCATAGAATTGAGTGCCTTGTATTTGTTTAGAGATGCAGCCTACAGATTCATCTCTTCTGTTCACTGGGGCATAATAGTTTGGAGACATCACTCTGTGTGAAGTATTTCCTTTCAAGATTTCTTCTTAAAATAACATGAACTTCTCTTTCTGAAAGTAATAAATTTAGTTGATTATAAAACAGAATAGGAATGATGTAAATTGGATGCAAATATTGCTGTATTCGCCAGTTCTTTATGCTATCCACTTGTGGCAAAATTGGGAAATCGAAGAAACAAAAATTTTCCCTTTTCTCCTTTTTTATTTATAACCTGCTAACTTGAAACCTCCAATCTGCCAAGATATAGAAAGTATACCCTCCGTCTCATTTCAATTGTCTTTTTTTTCTATTTTGGGGTGTCCCATTCTAATTGTCTAATTTTTAATTTTAGTACGTACTTTTGGAATTATACCTTTGTTATTAATGAGGAATTTTGATAAGTTATCAATTATTTAGTGAAAAATGCATTTTTTTTTAAAGAATTAATATATATACACCGGAAAGTGAGGACACTTTAGTTGCATAATGATAATTTCAAATACTTGTTTTAATCTTTATGCAAGTTTAAAGTGAATAATTGGAATAAGACGGAGGGATTATAATTTTTGAAAAATGTAAAATGGAGGATAACATCTATTTTTCTTTTTGCAATGAACAGCTGGAAGGTTTTGTAGCACACTGATATGGAGAAAAGATTAAGAAATCAAACTACTCATATGTTTGAGTACTTCGGAAGGTTTTTGCGAACCTGTATATTTTCAGTTCTTTCAGCTGGACCAGTTCCTGTGCACATTGCATTTATCATGGATGGGAATCGAAGATATGCAAAGAAATGGAATTTATTAAAAGGGGCTGGACATAGGTTTGGGTACTTGGCTCTCATTCGAATGCTCAAGTATTGTTATGAGCTAGTGTAAAATATGTGACCATTTATGCTTTCAGCATTGATAATTTTAAAAGACGCCCCCAAGAAGTTGAATCCACCATGCAATTGATTCAGGACAAAATTGAAGAATTGATTAAAGAAGAGAGTTTGCTAAATCTATATGGAGTTAGGATCTATTTTTTAGGTAATCTTAAACTTCTGAGCAAGTCTGTTAGATTGGCAGCAGAAAGAGCGATGGCAGCTACTGCTGGCAATTCAAAAGCTGTGTTGTCTATTTGTGTTGCCTATACTTCCAGGGATGAGATTGTGCATGCAGTTCAAGAGTGTTGTGAAAGAAAATGGGATCAAATTAGAGAACTTGACTCAGGTGGATCTGGATATGGTTTAATTTCAACTGGAGCAAATAAAGAAGACAAAGCTGAGATAATTCATCTCACTGATATTGAAGAATACATGTACGCATCAGTTGCACCTGATCCTGATATCATAATACGAACTTCTGGTGAAACTCGCTTGAGTAATTTTCTTCTCTGGCAAAGTGCTGATTGCCTTTTGTACTCCCCCTCTATATTCTGGCCAGATATTGGCTTTCGCCATTTTGTTTGGGCAGTTTTGGATTTTCAAAGGAATTTCTCTTATTTGAAAAAGAAAAGGAAGCAGTCAGAAGTTCTCTGGTGGAAATCTATCCTGCATCTAGTTAAATATTGCGCATTTTGGTTGGTTGGTATACTAATTGTTTTCCAGTTCCATAGATTCTCTCTGCAAAAGATGTGGCATGAGACTGGGGCTTCTTTTTAGCATTACTGCTCTCAGTTTAGCAGTCATATGCTTCTTCTGATATAGGGAATGATGGAGTATGGTTAGCTGGTACTTGACATAGTTCTCAGCATTTCATTTTGTTGGATTCCATGTAACCCACACATGTTTTAGTTTTGGATCTATTGCTATCTGTACTTCATTAGAAGTTTGTCAAATTTGTTTTGATGAGCATGTTGGAAAAAATTTCATTAAAACCTGATGACTCCTTCCTCTTTTATATGTGTGTATAATTCTGTGTGACAATCTTCTTATGTATTTGATTAATTGTTCATTCTTTTTAATGACTGATTCGAAAATGGATTGACTAATTCTTTTTGTTAGGGCTAATGAAGAGTAGAATTATACACCCAGTGAATATAGTGAAAACAAAGGCACAAAGAAAATTATATCACAAGTAGAACTTGAATCTGTACATTTGAGAATATAAAAAATGGCCAACAAAAAATTTCAGGATTTCTACATTTTGACAGCTATTCCTACTTCCCCCCCCCCCCTTTTCCCTCTCTTTTGTCAGGGCTTTTGTTTTTTGGTTGTTTTGGGGTGTGGGGTGGGGGAGGTGTTGCAGAGTTTTCCCCAAATTGCAGTTTTATAAGTTGGTCTACTGGCCTATTGCAAGATTAATATTATTAAAGCAGTCAATTTTATCATCTTAAGGAAGATAGCTGGTTTTGTTTCATGAAGAATGTAATGCATTTCATGATTATAATATAGGTCTGCCTGCCTTCCAGACTAGAATAGTGGATGTTTCCAAAGAGATGGAGAAATGGTGATATGCATATGATTGTATTCGGCATTATCAGATGTGGGTATTTTAATTCTATCAATCAGTGCAAGCACAAGAATAGTGTCACATGATTCACCTATATTTGGAACGACATAAATAAGATGAAAATAGTAAGAGTGCAGATCAAAAGTTGTACTTTGTTCACAAAGATGTGCATAGTCCTTCAAGTTACAGTAACATTCAAAGCTAGGAAGTGCTGAGAAGATCTTGAGGTCTTGCTGAAGCTCACAGGACCCTCCTGGAGCGAGTCCCTTTCAATCTGGCTTCCCTTGGTGTGTAACAGAGTGGACAAATGATAAACAGTATATTGAAAATGTGAGCTCCTTTTTTATATGGTAACCAATATGAGTTATGGAAATGTAGTAGGGATTTTGTATGGTTAAGTTTATAATTCTATTGAAGGAGTTTACCAAATTATAAATTATAAGAAATGAGCTTAACTCTATAAATGAATCAAATTATGTTATAACATTCAAATATAGAGTGTTAAAGGGGGTAGGAGGGGGGAGGTGGTGCCTACTTATGCCTAAAATAAATTATACTAAGTAACATGTTTATTTTTAATTAAATTTCATGAAAGATAAACTTTACGGATCCAAGTTACTGTCACTTAATAAATAAAAAATAAACTATTAATCGAAAAATCTCTTTCGTTATTCATAATAATTAGCATCATAAATAAATAGAAATAAAACTTATATTCTTTCATATGAAAAAGAGAAAAAAAAATGAAGGCGGCTGGAGCCTGGATGATTATCTTTCTCCTCGTTGTTCTGGTGTCAAACCTCCTTTACCACAAGCAGGACAACTCTTCAATCCAAATCCTTGGCAATCAAAGCATCTACAGAAACAATTTTAAAGTAACAATAACTCAGAACCCAAAATGTTTTCCTTCATTTAAGAGACAAATATCAAGAAAATAAATTAATTACGTACTTCCAGCGTTCAAATATGTTCCCATTTTTCTTGTTCTTTCCTGTTCCCTACATCACAAGAATCAAATAAAATTAAAATTTTATGGAACGATATCGTTATTTCATGCATGTTAATTGAATATATGTTATAAAATAATCTTTTGTTCTCATCTATTCTTTACTAAGCTAGTTAACTTGCATACCTTACATCCTGGACATTCTATTGCACCTTGACCCCCACATCTTTCACATTTATTTAGTATCTGCAAATTAAGGAACCAAGAATTTATTGAAATGAAAACAAAAATAAAAAATACTCGGTCAATAATTGCACAATATCATTTTTAATATTAATGCGGTTAGCAATAAAACTATATTGAGTTAAAACGACATTAATTTTTTCAATTAAGGAAATTGTATTAAGATTCTAATTACAAATATATTTATTTTTCTATATTTTAGAGAAATATATATTTAATTTCAAATATCTCATAATAAAAAAAAGTTAATATTTAATTTTAGACGAATGAGTAATAACTATAAAAAATCTTTCAAAGCTAACACATATACTATGGTATATCTGAAAAAAATACTACAGATTTTTGTGGTAACGGGTGCAAAGCTGCTATAAAGATAAAAAAACTTACAGAATTAAGTGAAAATCCTCCAGATTTTGCTGCAAACGAAATGGAGCTGTTCTTTCTCTGTAGCTTTACTCTGTCTAAAGTGCTAGGATATCTTTGTGTGATGCTTTTGCAACAGGTCGAGAGGCTTGCCATTTTTTCCTTCTGGTGGGCTTGCCAATTCTCCCATACATTTGATATATTGAAAGACGTCAAATACTTTCTTTTTCATGAAGAATTGCAGCCACTAGAAATGGATAACAACAGCAACCGCTGCCACAAGCTCAAAATAATAATAATAATTAATAAGGAAAGAGGATTTATGAGAATATAAACTAAATTGGATAAAATACATTTCTTTCCTTTTTTCGTATATTTAAACAGATCATATGAATTGTATATAAAAATGGTGGCATCTGAATTCGATGAACATCAGATTAGATGTTATATGACAAAAATGTAAAATTCAACTCTCATGGATAAGGGTGACAACTTTTTAAAATGAGAATGAGATTATGAAAAGTGGGACTATGGGGACTGTGGTGGCTTTTGGAGAATAAAAACTAAGAAGAACTTTTGAAATTATGGACTTATATTTTATTTTTTGGAAAAATAGGAGACCCAAAGCAAGGGCTTGTTGGACTGTATTGCCTAAGGGCTCGACTTGAAATTTTACTTTATATTAGTCTTCTACTTATCTTTTTAAAAATTGGTGAATATTTTCATATTTGGCTCATTAGCATTAAATTTATCTTCATATCCCAAGGGAGAATCAAGGAAAAAGTTTCTAATGTATTAAGTGGGATGGTGATGGAGAAGCCCGGTTTTCTGGTGGTCAAGGCTTGAGACCAATTCTAAAAAATAAATTCTCATATTTTTTTTTTTAAAGTGTATATATTGAATAATAATTTAAAACACAAATAATATAAATAATTACTATATTATCAAAAAATTTATTTAAACACTAATTTTGAAAAAAAAAAGAATCAATATAAACATTGCTCACAATTTAAAATTGAATATTTTTTTTTAATAAATAGTATTATCGAATAATTTAGTATGTCTTTATTGAGACAGGATAATTTTTGAACAATTCAATATTTGAAAAACTTATCTTTATTAATGCAAGTGTAATATAGTTAGTTTGATTTGATATGCGATATATAAATGTGAAAACATATTATTCAATTTTTCCTTATAATATATAAAGTTTTTTTATAAAAAAATCTTATGCAACTTTTCTTTAACTCTCTTTTCGTAAGGTTATAATATCTATTATTTAGTGAGATTTAATAGTAAGATGATCTAAACTCTAATTTTTCTATCACTGTAGTAAATATTACTACATTAATAAAAATTAATAATATTTTGGACTATAAAAAAAATTAACAATGGTATATAAAAATATTGGGCCCCTAAATTTTCAAAAAATTATGAAAAATATAATAATATTTTGGGCCATAAAAAAAATTAACTAGGATTTATAAAAAATATTGGACCATTAAATTTTTAAAAATTTCTGAGGCTTGAGATATGGGATGTTTCATATGCCGCATGGTAGAGCCGGTCATGGTGATGAAAATGTAATTTTTCACATTTGTTACAACTTGCAGGATTGATTGAGAATTTTTTTAGAAAAGAAATGGTTGAGATTTCATGAGCAGAATTTGAAAATGAAGTGGTGTACTGCATTTAATATATATTTTCTGGTAAATTAAATGGATTCGAACTTGAAGAGTAGTTTGCTAAAAAAAAAAAAAAACCGAGTATTCAAATGAAATTAAAAGCCTCACTTTACTTTAGTCATCTTTAAATTGACGAATTTAATTCGTAGTAATTCCCAACTTTTTTTTTTCCCAGGAAAAGAGTAGAAATTCCCAACTTTACGTCCTTACTGCGCTAAATCCCCTATAAGAAAAGCCAAAAAAAGAAAACTCAAAATTCTTAGAATCGGTTAATGCCATGATGTCTTAATTCCTAAAATTTGTAAATAAATTTCATTCCCTTCAAATTTCTTGCAAATTTTCTCCCTTGCTCATTGTAATCAATGGCAAAGCCTGCGAACTCCAAAATCCCAAATTCAAACCCTTCCAAAATTCATCCCATCACGGCTAATAATGACCTTGAAATCGACCCCAATTCCTACTCTCTCGAGAAGTTTCGCCTCTATGAGACCAGAGCAGTAAGTGTTAACCCCATAACATAAAATATTCGATTTTGTTTGTATTTGTTTACTTTTATTGGTTAAATTGTTTGACATCGCTGATGATCAGAATTTTGATATTTGTTGGTTGTTATTTTCGTATATACAATGAAGGCTTAGCAAATTATGATAAAGATTTTTCGATTTTTGTTTTATACCCTTTTACAAGATTTATTCTGTAAGTTATAAATTTTAAATTGGCTTGATTTTCAGTTTATCTGAGTTTCATTTATTTATTTAATTTCTGGGGGGAAGAAGCTGTATATTTATTTCTTTGCGTTGAAACTATTTTTTAAGGCTTTGTGTGATTAAAAGTGTTCGAAAAGAATGTGGCTATGAGGTTCTATTATTTTCCATGAATTAAGCAGGATCATTTTTGTACCAGAGTTGATAAATTTTTGTGATGCTCTTATCCAGAGGTATTATTTGATTGGAAGTGATAAAAATAAGAGATTTTTCCGGGTCCTGAAGATTGATAGAATGGAGCCTTCTGATCTTAATATAAGTGAAGACCCAGTAGTTTACACATCCCAGGAAGTGAAAAACTTGCTGCAGCGGATAGCTGAGGGTAACCGGGCCACTGGTGGATTGACTTTCGTGGCCAAAGTTTATGGTATTGCTGGTCAGTCTGCAAAACCTTCATCAGGAACCTTCTGCTGTAGGCATAATTTGAATGATGATGACTATCATTTGTATTGATGATTAATTTTTGCATTCTTTTAGGTTGTATAAAGTTCTTGGAATCATATTACTTACTGCTGGTGACAAAACGGCGTCAAATTGGATGTATATGTGGCCATGCTATATACAGTATAGATGAGAGCCAAATAATTCCAATTCCACATGCTACAGTTCAAACTGATGTTGCACATTCAAAAACTGAGCTGCGGTAACTTCTTTTTTTCTTTTATCAGCTTAGGAAAGATAAGATATTTTCGAGTTGTATTCTTACTGTGTTCGGTACTTGTTTCCTGTGATACTTTCTTCTCCCCTAATTGTATTGAATTTGCAGGGTTAGACTAGCATTATGGTGGTATATAAGAGAGAGTTCTTTGGGCTGGAAATTTTTGGATGAGTAAAGATTGAAACTTATAATTGTTTGCTTGCCAAATTACTATCTCCTATATGGTTGAGGATAATGTTTGAGACAGCACGTGCATTTATTCTTTGTAGCAATGTTTCATTGATACGTAATGCTTGTTGTTTGGATTGTAATAAAATGAGAAACTTAACAGAGGCAATCATGGTATGCATCGCAGAACTAAGATTGATGATTTTTAATGGATTTCTAGACCTTTAGGATATGCAGTCCCCCTTCTTCACTCAAACAAATTGGAGAACTGGAATCCAGTGATCTGGTACTATTCAGTATCTTCTGAAGTGCAATCCCTAGTAGTACTCCTGCCTCGACGGATAAGGTTGGTTTTCATTAGAGCAATATGGGAGGGTAAGCATTTTACTTTTGGAAAGGAAAATCTCCTAGTGTTCCTATCTTCAGGGATCTCAGATGTATGTAAGATTGGCTCCTAGAACAGCTACATGAGAGGTAGCAAAACTTAACAAACATTCTGGTTTGGTTGCAATAATTGGAAAGTGCAGCAGCTTTAGGCTTTAGTTGAGAAGTGGTAGAAGGAAATGTAAGAGTTGAGAAATCTACTTGCTCTTGCTTTAGTGTGGGTTATTTGAAGGGAGGGGAGTGGATGGACTTGAGAATCCTTTCAGAAGCAACAACACGATTTTTTTTTTCTTTCTTTACTTCTTTTTGGTGGCACTGAGCCCTATTTTCAACTAGTTGAAATAATCTGCTTTAAGCTTTTTTAAGCTAACATGCTGTTTTGAGCTGTTATTAGTTGCGCTTTTACTTTTTAGTTTAAAAAAGGTTGTTTTGGAGTTGCTTTTTAGTGCTACTTTTGCTTATTAATGTTGTTGAAAATAAAATGTGACATATTCTAAAGCAACTTTTTCTAGAAGTATTTTTTCAGTAGTTTAAAGAAAGCTTCAACATTTGACAGCAAGCAGTAGATGGTCTGTTGCAGCATGTATTGGATATAAATAATGCAAAATTTTCAATTTTAGACTCTGTTACTAGAAAAATACTAGTTTTCTGTACACTCTTCTTTGTCTTATAATTAGAAAAAGGAAACCTCTGAAGGCTACACAAATTTCCCTCAATTGGAGGTATGAGTATAATGTGGAAATTTGTTTCTAAATCCTTTCTTATTTTAATTTTCTGAGTGAGAAATTCTTTTACGTTTTATTTGTTGTTTTAGATGTTTTCGGGCATCAATGATCTATTCCATCATGTATAGAATCCATGGATACGTTTTTGGGAGATTTAATCTGTAATAGCCTCTGGTGTTTTTAGGTAATATCCACGACATTTCCTGTAAGCTTCGAGGTATAATGTAATGTTTCTCTGTTATTGTCTTTAGCTCAACAAGTGATTAAGGGGGAAGATTGAGCAGTGCTTTATCTTCTAAGAACTATAGATCTACTGGCAATTTAAGTTACATGTGCCTCATTGGCAAGAGATGACTGGAAATTATATTTGGAGTCAGGTGTATTTTTAAAGTTGCCTCAGAAAAGAAGTTTCTCATGTCTGAGGCAAACTTTCACCAGATAACTGATCTGTCATTCTTAGCTCTTCATCTTTCAATAAGAATTCTCTTATTAGTTCTTTTTCACTATTTGAGTCTGACCCATTTTGAAAATCAGCTTTCAGTGTTCCTCTCTAAGAATCAGATATGAGGTCTGTGCTCTGAGGGAAGGAGGTGGCGCAATGTTTCTTTATCTTCATCTATAATTTGTTTGACTTCAGTCTGATAGTTGTTTTCTAGTTATTATGTGTTCTTTAAATGTTTTCCCATGTGTGGTGGATCTGCACTTATGACTTTGGTGATACAACTTACATAGATGACCTTCTAGCCATTTTTCTTGTGCTTGCCTTTGTATACATTTTTGTTGGTTCTTATATTTTTGGGCTAAGCTTGTTCATTCCTAGTAGTTGATCTGACAATTCTTACATGGTTTTTTAGTGCTGAACGTACATGTGCATGTTCATTCAACTTTGTACTTTTTAATTATTCGAAAGGTATGTTCAGTTGACAGAGTTGCATCATTTTTCAGGTACAAGAAGCTTTTGTCGAGTGTAGATCTTACGAAAGACTTTTTCTATAGTTACACATATCCTGTCATGCGAAGTTTGCAGAAAAATGTGCTATCAATAGGTGAGGAAGGCATGCCATACGATAACATATTTGTATGGAATGCTTTTCTCACACAGGCAATCCGATCAAGATGCAACAATACTATGTGGACAATTGCTTTGGTTCATGGACATTTTAAGCAGGTCTCTATTTTCTTTTCTTTTACAATTTAATTTTTTGGTTGTGTGTTTTGCTCATGCATTACCAGTTCTTGCCTTGGCTATGTGCACGACAAACCTAGAAGCCGATAGCAGATTTGAATAGCTTGTACTTCCAAAACACACTATGATTCTTTCTTTCATCAGTTATAGCTGCTGCTCCATTGTTTGTGTCATGTTATTGCTTTTATAGATCTCCAGGGGCATATAGGAATGGACTTCGTTCTTTGTGGAAAGAAAAGGTTTTGTTTGACTATTTGCTCTTTCTACTTTTTTTTTTTGGATAAGTGCTCTTTCTACTGTATTATATTCATGGAAGAAAAGGCAAGTAGTTTCTTTAAAATTGACAAGCGTTGGAAAAATATGTCACTACATTGAGAAAGAATTACAAGACAAGTGTGCAACAGTCATGTGCGTGCACTACCACGTTGTCAACATAACTTCCAAGTATGTTGAGTTGAATAATTTGAAAAAGGATAGAGAGAAAAGTTAGAAATTCTTTGTCCCACACAAAAAAATCCTGACAACCATTGAGAAAACTAGAAAAGATTTTAACATTTATCTGTGTGAAAGGCTGGAATATATCTTTTCCATGTCAAAACAATGAATTAATGGAAGGAGAGATAAGACTGGTCCACTTTAAGACTCCAGTTCAATATACTTGTTAAAGTTTTTTTATGTGTTCTTATTTGTTCATTGTAGGTGAGACTCTCAGTTTTTGGAAGAGACTTCAGTGTTTCTCTGGTTTCTAGGCGTTCTCGGCATTTTGCAGGAACTCGGTGAGGACTATCATGAGTTCTTATATATATATATGTGTGTGAGTGTGCATGCGTGTGCATGTGTGTGGATGAGTGTAAATTTTTGGTGTTAGCTTTAGATAAATTATTTCTTCATCCCAGGAGACATTTCCTCCATCCTCTATTTGCCTTTTGTGTCCTTTATGTTCTTATGTGCTTAGTGTATTTAGAGTGAATGGAGGGGGTAGACTTCAATAAGTGTATGGCTCATGAGCAATGCTGTTGAGCCATTTCTCTCCTTTTCTTCCCCTTCTGATATATTCTTCCTTTTCTGTGTGTCCTTGCAGTGGTAGATACCTTGAACAATTCATTAAGGATTACAATATGAAAATGATTTTTGAAAGATCTTTATAAATATTTTATTTTTATTTCTGACTTTTTATTAAATCTATTGCCTTGGTACAAAAGAATAGCATTACAATCTAAAGATATATTGATTTTCCTGCAGAATCTCATTTCTAACATTTTCTATTGATGTAATAATTGTATAATTGTTGTAGATACATTCCTTTAAAAATGGTGGTCATACACCTTTTACACTGTTTTGCTTAACTTGATATAACTATTTTGGCACTGTAAATTATAGCTGGTTGGCTGGTCCTAAGATTGTCTCTCCTTTCACATTACGTTGGTGATTTATTTCTTCGCCTATTCATTTACTCATTAGAAAATACTACTAGGTATCCTCCCTTCCCATTATGGTGTACTTTCTTTTCTTTATTTTCCTCTATTTTCTAAGCTCAGGGATGGAATGAAGGAGGAAGAACAACCACCCAGGTTAGCGTTCTCTCTTCACCTCCACCACGTTGGGAATGCCGTCTTTCCCGAATTTCTTCTCCCTACACACTGAGAAGGGAAATTGTGAAGGAGATGTGAAGATGTGAAAAAAAATGAAATGTTTTAAAGTATTGCTTACTGGCTTTCAGCCATCAATTTTCTCTTCCATGTTACTTTAATCTTTGCAGTGCTTTATCAGTCTAATTATTGGTGATACACTAGCCTAGTCTTATCAGATTATTCACTTTATTACCATTATCATTATCATCATCATCATCATCATCATTATTATTATTATTATTATTATTATTATTATTATTATTTACTCATGTGAGGACTGTTTTGTATTATGCCTTAAGCCTATCTTTCCTTGTTTATTGTAAAGTATGTGCAACTCTGGTTGCACTTTTGTGTGATCTCCTTTAATAGCTTAGTTCTTGTTTGTGTTTGTTTTTTCCCCCTACTTGCTAGCAATTCCGTGCTATCATTTAGCATGTTTCAATATGATTGCAATCTTGATTTTCAGCTTTCTGATTATCATTATCTTACTAAATTGAAACTGATATGAGTGTTGACATGCACTCATACTTGTTATAGAATGAAATGCTTATTGGCAAAGGTAATGGCCTACCTGGCTCGTTGCTTATTACTTGCATCTTCATTTGGTTGGTATGTGGTTCCTAAGAACATACGTTGGTCTTGTTATCTCCTTTAAAATGGTAATTTTATAAGCAAAAGTTTTAAGTTGTCAGCTCTTTTGCATTCTAATGTATGATGATGTAAGATCAAGCACCTTATGAATTTCTTGTCTGATATGCTGGTAATGTCAATGCCCCCAAGACAAGATTTTAATATGGTAACATTCACCATATTAAAAGACATGATGACATAGTTTGATTTTAGGATCAACCCAAGACAAGAACCATCTTCTAAAATCCCTGTCTATATTGATTGTGGGGTTCCGGTGCAAGTTCTTCTCTCCATTTCTTTGCTGGGTGTGCGTGTGTATAAATTGCATTCCTTTATCTTAAAATTTTAATGAGGTGTTAATTTTACATGATATTAGAGTAGAGGTCCTATAATCAAATCCACACCCATTATAAAGCAAAAAAGAAATTGTGAATCATGCAAACGTTTGACTGTTAGTAAACAAGCATGTCAACCCACATTTGAGGGTAAAATGATAAATGCATACATTTCATTTTTCTTTATGAGCTTAAAAGCTTTTAGATGAGTTTGTAGAATAATATCTTTGATCAGGACTATAACATACGGGAAAACGATGGAGATAGGACCGCCCAAATCCCCTGGATTGCACCTGTGAAAAATGTGATTTATTTGTGCCCTTCAATCAACCCTACAGCTAGGTGAAAGTGATATATGTTTTCCCCTACAAAGTTTGTGAAGACAATAGATTTATAGACCTTTTTTTCTCAAAATAAAATCTTCGTAATTGAGGGCTTCTGATAGATCTTCTGGTGTCTCCTTCCTGCTGTTTGGTCCTTCGAAGTTTTGGACTTATCCTTGGACATTTCTTTTGGTCAAGCATTTCATCTTCTTGTAAAGCAATTGAATAATGTATAGAATTGTTTCAGGCTTTCTTATGGCTTTACTAAAGCAAAGATGTGTTCCAAATTAAGGAGTTTTGGTGCTTTTGGTCTTTGAAGTATGTGGACTTTTGAGTAGCCATTGAAGCGGGAAAAAGTCTTGCATATTTCTTCTAATATTATAAGGAATATTTTGTCTTCAGAGTTTCATTTGGCTTTTACTGATGCAGTTATTTGAAAAGGGGAGTTAATGATTATGGAAGGGTGGCAAACGATGTTGAAACTGAGCAAATTGTGCTTGATGAAGAAGCTGGTTCATGCAAAGGAAAAATGAGTTCTGTTGTACAAATGAGGGGTTCAATTCCTCTTTTCTGGTCTCAAGAAGCTTCAAGATTTAGCCCGAAACCTGATATTATTTGTAAGGATAAGGATGTCATTGTTTTAAATTTAATCCGCCTGTGCATTCTAATTTTGTAGCAAATATATCTCCTCTGAATATAGCTGTGATGCTTGTTCCCCTTTTGACATAAGTGCAAAGATATGATCCTACCTATGAGGCAACCAGACTACATTTCGAAGACCTGGAAAGGAGATATGGAAATCCAATTATAGTGCTCAATTTGATTAAGGTTTGTATTGGATTTCACATTTTACAATGGCCTGAGTTGTTTCGGTTCTCTGTTTACTTTTGTCTGGAGATTTTCTTTACAACGAGTGATCTATTAACTTGCTGGATTACATGGTCTTCAGTTATGTCAGTCCAATTTTTGGTCTCAATGATTATTTGCCTTCAAAGTGCATTAATCTGGTCTACATATTGTTCACTACTGGATTGACAATTCTGTTTTTCAGGGAGGGATGGAAAACCTGTTATCTTACTCTCCAGTGACATAACTGTCATTTATTACTTGGGAGTTTATGAATTTTAAGGTCGTGTTCATTTTGCTGGGAAAGAATTTGTTAAACTAAAGTCAGTGGAGTTTTAAGTCCACCTGCCTTTGGGTGCTTAACTTCTTACAATATGATTATTTTTAGGATAATTCCTCATGTGGTAAAAATTGCAGACTGTTGAGAAACGACCACGAGAAATGATGCTGAGGCGGGAGTTTGCCAATGCAGTTGGGTACTTAAATCAGATTCTCCCTAAAGAAAACCATCTTCGGTTTATCCATTGGGATTTTCACAAGTTCGCCAAGAGGTAAATGTGTATGGTTTCTAATGCATCTGTATGGCCCTTTAATTTTATTGCTGATTTTGGTTTTTCTCTATTGAAGCAAGTCTGCCAATGTCCTGGCTGTTCTGGGTGGTGTTGCCAGTGAAGCACTTGATTTGACAGGATTCTATTACAGTGGGAAGCTTTTGGTTGTTAAACAACGAGCTACCCAACTCAGTCGTACTAGCACAGGAAGGTACTTTTTGCCTTTGTGGTTTAGTTTCTGAATGTTCTTAGTTATGGATATATTCTTTGTGACAATTTCAATCAGAGTCAAGTATTTTCTCTTAGCTTTCCTCTGCTGTGAGGCTTAGTCTTAAAATTCAAGGTCGTTACCATAGAAATTAGTTCTGGTGGTTTTAGATTTTACTAGTCATTCCAGGAATATATTTCTGGCACTGAAAGAGATTGCTTTCTAGCTTTTATCTTCTAGTTGTATTCATAGAAAATTTTCCCCATGCTAGTGTTATTGCTAGATTTTGTCCATACTAGAGTTCAAATCCTTTTATAATGGTCTTAAAGTGACAAATTTTTGTTGCTTTAGATTGCTTTATGGATGGGGAAGAAGCTTAAAAATTATAAATATCCTGAATAGATGATGAGCTTTTATTTGGTTTAACTGTGTAGAAATGGTGCACTTGCTTAAATGTTAGATGCTTGTAAATAGCCATAGTAGTCAAAAGCCTGCTTAAGCCTGTGCTTCTCAAGGAAGAACTCATGATCGTATGCTTCGCTTCTTCTGAGGTGTAGCTTTGCAGATAGGCCTGCATTGTTGGGGGTGAACTGCAGTGAATGCCAAAGTGTTGACTTTTTTATCTGCCAAAAGTTTGGGGCAGTCCTGTGTTTGGGGAAGTCCTGTGTTTGGGGCTTTGACTGACATTTTGTTGGACTACATATCTTCTAGTTTTTCTTGTTTTATATTCTTCTTTTTCTTTTGCCCCTTTGTTTTCTCATTGGAGAATAATGGATTTTAGATTGGTTCCAGGGTAACAACTGTTCAATAAACCACTCTTTTGTTGATTATTCCTGGTTAAAAACTTATCCTGTTCTTTCCGATGCTTCTTTTAGGGAATTGAGGGCTAGCTCTGGGGATCTTTCAAAGATTGCCAGTGCTAATGACACTTCAAATTCCATTGTCAAACAAGAACAGGAGTCTGAGAATAATGGACTGATTAAGAAAGACAAGGATGGTGACACAGCACCTCGATTCCAAAGTGGAGTGCTCCGCACCAACTGCATTGATTGCCTTGACCGTACAAATGTTGCCCAATATGCATATGGCTTAGCTGCTCTAGGTCGTCAACTTCAAGCTATGGGTTTGACAGACATGCCAAAAGTGGATGCTGATAGTAGTATAGCGGCTGCTCTGATGGATATGTACCAGAGCATGGGTGATGCTCTCGCTCAGCAGTATGGTGGCTCTGCGGCTCACAACACAGTAACCTTACCTCTCTCTGAGCATGAAAGACTGTTTTGGTTGATGTGTTTCTTTGGTACTATCTTTCTCTTGTCAAATACTAATATTGTTCAACGATTTTACATATCAGGTGTTTCCAGAGAGGCAGGGGAAGTGGAAAGCTACAACTCAGTCAAGGGAATTTCTGAAGTCTATTAAGAGATATTACAGCAATGCATATACGGATGGTGAGAAGCAAGATGCAATAAATTTGTAAGTTCTATCCCTTCTTTAGTTTCTACGTTTTCTGTATAGAGTTACTTCATATTATCTCCACGTATCAATAGACGCAGAAATTCCTGTCATTCAATTTGACACCGTTATTTGCTGGATCTTTTCAACTGCAATTCATTGTGTGAAAATTGTCAAGTTCCTGAATCTCTTTCTTTTTTTGTTTTAATAGGTTTCTGGGCTACTTCCAGCCTCAGGAAGGGAAATCTGCATTATGGGAGTTAGATTCTGATTATTATCTTCATGTATCTGGTATTGGAGATGATTTCATCCCCGAGATTAGGTAAAACATGTTATCTGCTGTTATCCGATCTTATTTGGCGGACAGTTGGATTATTGATCACTTGAAGCAGACTTTTAGATGCTTATTAAGTAGTACTTACTGAAGAAAGTGTTCACACACTTACAATTTTGTTTTAACAATATTTGTGGCCAAGAGTGTTGGCTGGTTATAGGTCTCTAAAGAAATGGAAACTCTACACATTGACAGTTGGTACTAATAATTCTCATTTACCTTGCAAGTGAAGATGACATTTCTTTCTAAAGGATGTTTTATAGACTCGATTCATTTAGTTCAACAGGAAAACCTGCTCTGGCTATCAGAACAAAGCAATATTATTTGATTAGTAAACAAAAGGGATAGAGTTGCAGCTAGCTCAATGGTACTCCTGACTTTTTCAAAACCTGGATAATCTGTTGGAATTTTGTCATATTTTTGCTAGCTTTAGTTTATTTTCCCATAAGATTTTCTTCTCTGCTTGTTAAAATTAATCACAGCTTTATGGCTTGATTACGTTAAATACTGTCTCCAACTTGACCAAGCAAAGACAATTAGATGGATTTTTTTTTTATATTTAAATTATGACTTTGAAGATTGACTAAACATATGAAGTATTGTGGGTAATTCTACTTAAACATAAGCTCGGTTCTTTCCCTCTCCCCATTCTTTTATCTTTCCCCTCTATTCAACTAACGTACTAAATATGCTAAGCGTGTATTATAATTGGGTATAATAGAAAGTATTTACCTCTTCTGCTATTGTTCTCTCTTCCCAAAATTCTGGAATGGTCCAGTAATAAACATGCTATGACTAATATTTTGACTTTGAAGTTGCAGTCCTTTGGTTGATGGTAAGCCCAGAGCTCCTCGCAATACTCTTTCCCCTATTCCAGCATGTAGAGAGGACTTCTTATGCTTAAAACTGACATCACTTGATAAGTTGCTTGAAAGGACATGCAGTTCAATTAGGAACGTCCGGCTTTGCAGTGAAGCAGATCATAAATCTGGAACCTTTGGAGTTGCCCCCGATGCAGCGTAATTATCTGTTAACTCAGTTGCAACTCTTTTTTTTTTGGTTGAGTATTGTATAAACAATGCTTGTTTCACAAAATTGGACCAAGAAAGTCGTCTAAATTAATCTTCAACATTTGATGCAGAAACATGATGAGGTCTTCCCTTATATACCTATGGAAGTGTGTAATATAGTTTTACTAAATGGTACTGGTGTGGTTCACACCCACATGTGCATGCAGCATACAAAATTAAGAGCATGATAGCCCACATAAATTTTCTAACAATGCTCAAATCATTACCCATCCTTGTGCATTTCTTCTCTTGCACCTCATGTTTCTTGAAGAGATTCACAATTGAAATTCAGCTTAAATATGCTTGAGGATCTTTTCTATGGTGTGTTCAAGTATGAAGTATCCTGAACAAGTTTTATAGTTTGTTGGTCCTAGTTTTTTGAACAAAAAACCATAAATATGATGTATAAAGCAAATTATTTAAATCTATGAGGATCATCTTCTTTGCTGTGTGTTGTTAATATGCTGAATCTTCAAGCCTTGTGTTTCACCCTAACGTTTTAGATGTCAGCTATGCTTATTTATGAATTTGTTACCTTTAGAATTAAGTCTTGTGTACTTTTCTGGAAAAAGATATATACAAATTCTGAAGATTGTGAATACCAGATGAACGTAATGCCTGAATTTTCATCCCTTTGCACTTTGGAGAGGCTAGTTGCATGAGCTGCTATTCCTTTAGCAGTCTGGTGCTATTTTTCCTATATGATCTTGAGTCTGCAGGCCAAGTTTGAGCAACTTTCTAGCATTCAGTTCTGTTAGTATCTTTTGGCATACCTGTATTAGATTCATTCTATTAAGATCAAATAAGCCCATTCAGCTGCTGTAGTCTTTTGTAAAACACTGTATTGTACGTACTCTAAGTTTACATAAAGAATTCGTCAATAAGAACAAATCCCATACTTCAAGTACTATTGTTTTGATTCTGTGGCTTTCGAGATTCATTCTATTAAGATCAGATAAACCCATTCAGCCGTTGTAGACTTTTGTAGAACACTGTTATTGTATGTAATCTAAGTTTACATAAAGAATTCATCAATTAGAACGAATCTTATATTTAAAGTACTATTGTTTTGATTCCATGGCTTTCGAGGATCTTAATTTAGTATCTTGATTTCTTGTATGAGGATCTTTGTTGTATTTTAAGTTAGTAGTTGGTTTTCTGGCATTGACATATTATTATGTAGAACTTCAAATAGGCATCAGAGCAAGTTAAGAATTTTTCTTCAAATTCATTTGCTATTTGCTTCCTCTAGTTGTTTGGGAACGGGGTAGGGAATTTCTACTATTAGTAGTTGCCTCCTGACTTGATTTAAAACTGTGAGCCAGTTGAGGGCGTATAATTGGTGCTTGAGCAGTGGGAATGTGATTTTTTACTTCTTTGATGAGGTTTGCAAGGTTTTGGAAATTTTTGCTTCTTTATCATTTCCCCTCCTTTTGATTTAAAAAAAATAAAAAAAAAAACTTTGCTGCAGTGAAATACAGCTAAAGAGCCCGAACTGGCTCTTCGGTCAAAGGAAATATGAGGACAGCAGTTCTGCCCCAAAAGCAGTGTCAAATGATGTCACTGATGTGGACAGCAGTTATGACCTAAGCTGGCTTTTTCCTAGAGGTGAAACTAGTGATAAAGATTTATACCAGAGGTATCTTTCTTTGAGAACTAACACTACTTTCTTGAAATTCTTTTTTTATTCTAGTAACATCTTGTAAAAATGATACCTCCCCAATCAAATAGTTACTAGCATAAAGTTTCAAATAGGAAAAATGGAATATGCTTCTTCTTGTGTATGTCATCTATTTTGATTAAAATGATACCTTCCCAATCAAATAGTTACTAGTATAAAGTTTCAAATAGGAAAAAATATGCATTTTCTTGTATATGTAATCTATTTTATGTTAAACATTTTAATAGAATATCTTGCCATTTAAGAACCCTTTTAAACTAAAAAACTATACGATGTGCAGAAAGTTTGTACGAGAAAATCTGAGATTTAATCATTTAATTAATAAGTAGGAAATTTAATTCATTTTAATATAAGGGATTAGGGATATGCTAATATCACTACTTTTTATTCATTCTATTATCATTATTACTGCTATCTACCGAAGGACAATATTCCTATCTTTAATGAGATAAACTAAATCATTTCTTGGAGAGTTTATTTAACAATTCTGTTAATTTAAGTCATTTGTGAGGATCCTTTTATTGGGGAAAAAGGTTATTCAAATGGTTTCTAAAATTACATGTCTGAAGACTTCAGATTTCAAGCTAACATGTGAAGGTAAATCAATCACGTCTTGCTAACAAATGGGGAAGGAAGTTAAAATAAAACTATTTAGGATATGAAACAAATGGTTAAGGAAAAAGGATTTGTATGATAAGAATAGGTAATTAACTTTTAGTTAAAAGATCCTAATAATGAAGCAAAAGGATAAGGCCAGAAGTTAATGAGATTCCGTTTGAGAGTGTTAATTACAAAAGTAGGAGAGCAAGTATCACCTCCCTTAACATAATTCTGTTAGTGGCGTAAAGGGTACATGATTATAAAGAATAGGATCAGAAAGTGTGAATTTTTTTTTTTTAACTTTGAAAAAAGACTTGAACAAAAAGTCATTACTCTGTATAAAAGTTATTGCAAATCAATTAATCCTGATAATGTAATTATGCCATCTAAAAATATTATGATCTGTGGAATGTACTATTAAGAAATCAACAATAATGTATGTTTCCAGAAGATGATTTTCAAATTTAATAGGGTTTTTATACAATTGAAAGAGTCAAGTAAATATTGATCTGTGAAATAAATTAAAATACAATTGATGATGGCCCCTACTTGCATGACATGCCCCTCATACATAACTACAGAAGATGGCTATATGCTCTGTATATTCTCCGTGACTATAGTATGTCAAACATTTATACTTCATTTCTTCCGCAGATACTCTGCGATGACTTCAGTAAATGAGGCAAATGGCTGGTATGGTGGAACTTTGCTAGGAGATCAAGATGAGAGCAGTGAGATCTATCAGCATTATGCTGAACTTATTCAGGTACAAGGAAACAACTTTCTTGCTTATCCTTGATACTTCTCTGATTTTCGTCCTCTTGACTCTTCAACTGCTTTATTACTGAAGCTCAGAAGATTTTGTTGTGAAAACAATTCTAGCTGTTGTTTAGAGCAATAAATTAAATTTGTTCCGTGTGAAATTGGATCAGAATGACCAGGTTTATTTCATGCATTTCTTGTGGTAGGCTGAACATGGATAGGAAATCTGGTACAAGGCATCACACATTTGCACAAAGAATTATAAACATTGTAAAACAGCGGAAGAATTAGATAACTTATTGTCTTGGCGTGTCTGCTTTATATTTCATTAAAGAAGCAGCAAATCCTCCAATCCCACTGCTGCTAAAGAATATTCACTCACTTCAACTCTCTCACTATGAAAACTGTTAAATGCCTTTCTTTGTAACTCATACACGCACACACACACTCACACGCACATAACATTAGTAAGCGAATATGACATTTTTAAGATGCTTTGGAAGAAAAAGTTAGCATGTCTATGATTGTTACTTGTCATCTTGAAGCCTATTGCATCCAACTTTAAAGGGAATCAATTTGTTTTATTTGGGAGCATTTGGGGAGTCATGCAATATTTAGGCTCAAATGTGCATTATTTCCATTGAAATTGCATTTCATGACATCTCAAAGGCAAATAGTATCATGAGTCAATAAAAAGATTATATACCAGTCATGGATGAACTATTAAAAGACGATAGCATGAATAGATTTTATTCGAGAGGTTGGATGTCTGAGGTTGTATAGATTTGAATAATGCAAAAAGGAGAGGCCAATGTGTAGTTAGGGGAAAATATAATAAGAGTACAAGTCTAGTCTACTATGGTCACAGTCAACTCTTACAGACAGGACAGAGTAATTTCTTTGAGCAAGAAGTACCTATAGTAATTTGTGCATAGTTGGGGTATGATGAGTTGAAATTGGTGACAGACCAATATCCAAATATCTAATATAGTTATTGTTAGGCAAACATTTGTATATGAGGCAATTGACTCACATTGGTTACAAGGTACACTGATTCACCATTTTGCCCGCCCTTATGTGCATCCAAAAATCAGAGTAGTCCATAAATAGTAATATGAACAAACAGTTTTGAATATGCAAACAGAGTAGCCAAAAATCAGCACCAAAATTTTAATTGAATAATCAATGATTTGGATATCCCTATATAGAGCCAGAAGTTTTAGACAGATATTATTACAGTAAGGCGAATTGACAGAGAGCATGACTCTTGACGGAGCTGAGGCATGAAATGGATATACTTACTGACCTGAGTGTATTATAGGACAAGACTTTGAGTTAATTTGGGTTGGGTAAGCAGCTTATGCTAAAAAGACTACAATAATTTTTAGGTATTGAAGACTGAAAATTATGTTTGTGAAAAGGACCTTGTTGAAAATTTATTTCATTATATATCACAATGCTGAAACTTGAACTTTATATTGGTGCCCAAGTTCTCTAGGGAAAGGATTGCATTGTTATGTTATTATTATTAATAAATGGCTTGTAGTAAAAAGTCACTTGAGAGATTTTGGAAGAGATGAGAAGTAATGTTGTCCCATTAAATGTCTTGTTGGAGAGAAATTATCAACTTGTATTTCTCATTTCTTTTGCAAGAACTTAGATGAAAAGATAGTTTACAACTAAAATTGGCAGTACTGCCAATACTATTAACCATTTATATTCCGATCCATTAGATTTTTAAGTAAATTAGTAGGAAGGTAAGCATAGTTGCTCCTACCAGTACTTTATTTATAAGCTTTTTAACTTTCTGTAGTAGAATAATTTTTTCAATATGGTTTATTGGTGATAATTTGCAAGTTATCATCAAGGAGTCATTTTTCTGTGTTTTTTAAGACAAAAATCTTTGCCTAAAGTTGTATATCAGAACCTTTTGGGAGCAAAAAGGTCATACTTTCTAGCATAGTGTTCTTGTCACCTATTGTTGATGCTTCATCATAATTTGAAACTATCAGCAAAAGAATAATATGCTGAAGTGAATTACTATTGCTTTTTATGCTCCAATTGTTGGTAGGTATTCTGGGGAAAAGTTACCACCTAAGTTTTCTGACTGAATAGAAAATTTATACTTTCCTACTAAAGCCATTCTTCTTAACTGTTTTGCTTATGATAAATATGCTATTTAAGAATCTTGTTTTGAGGAAATATCACATCATCAATTAAGAAGGCATATTTATGAGAAAGCTTTCTGAAAACATCAACAGTTTGGCCTTTCTTTACCTATGTATCAAGTAAGATTGTTGTTCGGAGTTGGTTATCAAATTTGTTTCATGATTGTAAAATACTAAGCAAAGCGTGTTTGTTGCATCTAGGTGCACTCAATTTTGTTTCATGAACTATGATTTTGATGATTATATTCCTTGCATAGTTCCCTCATGCAATTCTCATTTATTTATGTGATTGTTGAATTCCTGTCATGAAAAGGCAATCCTCTCCAATGAAAATGTAAATTGTTGATGTTGCCTTTTCATCTACTCCGTTCTGAATCTTCATCCCCAATCCCCCAAAGTTCTTATCCTTTGTTCACAATTTTGGGACATGCAGGGCCCTGCAATGGAACCATTTCAACATGACCTAGAGAAGGAGAAATATTATGCTGAGATACTTAGTATGGGCACAATTGAAACTAGGGATGATGCAACTGTTGCAGCTGAGATGGAAGCTGCTCTGGAGGAGTACCAGCTTATTGGTGCTGATCTTGGGATTATTCCAAAGTCATGCAAAGGTTTGGCTGTGGATCCAAGTCAGGTAACTCGATGGATTGTTGGGGAAGAGAGGATTCATAAGGTTTAACTGCTACTCGCCAAACAGCTACACTATTGCATGCAATACCCGATGATAATAATTTCCCTGGGGAAGGGCTCTCTATGATTGTACTTATTGATTTCATGAGGGAGTTGCATATAGTATATTTATGCTCAATAGAGATAGAAAGCGCGAGGCAGGCTGTTGCTTTTTGATGGGTCTCTCGCGGAAAGCTCTTGTACAAAAAATGTATAGTAATTGACTTATTGTCACATTTGGGATTCGTTATAATGGATATCTGTTATACCCTATTCCTGCTGTTTTCAGTTTCACTATCTTCCAGTGCCCATCAATACTCACTAGATTTGTCATGTTGTCTCTTGTTTCACAGTTAATTGGATGCTGTTTTCTCATGTGTTCTCCCCCACCCTTATCATAATTCTTCATACTTAGATGTCCAGTTGATATTTACATCCATAGATATGAAGGCAGTTTACAAGCTTGCAAATGGGTTGAAAATCATTCATCTATAGATATGTTCATCATTTCGGTAAACAATTCCACAATTTTCTTTCAGCCAAATGGTCAAATTTCCAAGTTCTAGGGTTACCAAAACCCAGAATAAAAGTAATCCTTTAAATTATGGTGGAGCTTTTATATACTCTGTTGTATATTTTTACAAACTTTTAAAAATATGGATAGAGCACTTAAACAATAGGTTAATTTGCTTTGTACGAGATGTTTCTGTGTAATTCCTGAATATGTTTGAGTGATAAAGAATATGGGCGTGAACCAGATAAATGTGTAAATTCTACAACTTTTTTTAAATTTTTTTTTTTTTTAAAAAAAGAATGAGAAGTATATATTTTACACTCAACTCTCATCCATTTCTTAATTTTATAAAAGAAGGGTATTTGCAGTAAACCTTGCATTAGATATCAATAGCGGATTCATAACCTTTGATCTTTTGCATGAGTTAAAAATATCAACGCTCTATCGAAGGTTCACATGTTTATTGAAAGAAAATTCCTGATAGGCTAAGAAGATGCATGTATAATTTCATTGTGATCATCATAATCAATCTGCAGGCAAAGATATAGATACATGTGAAATATGCTGGTGCTGAAAGCAATCAAACTTGTGCAATGGTTTTAAATATTTAAATTTTAAGATTTCTTAGATATATTTGCTGAATTTAAGATTTCGAAGATAGACGTAAATTTTTGTACAAAATCAATTTTTTTTTTTTAAGATTGAAAATTTAAGATATACTTCTTGATATTTTGAAGTTGAAGATAAATTGAATTGTTACATAGAATTCTTTTTTAACGTAAATGTTTTTTTTTAGTGGATTTTTCTTTCTATATAAATTTTATTTCATTAGGAGAAAAATGAAGGAATACAGTGTAAAGATGCATTGATAGAAATCAGAGTTTAATTCAGATCGTTAAATTGATAGAAATCTTTCACACGATAAGTTGGGTTAGATATCAAATGCAAGAAGGTGTTTTGAATTGCCGCAGAAAGAGGAAACTGAAAGCACATTTTTTTCTGGTTTCTTCATTTCATTAATTAATGAATAGATATGCTTATGGTAACTTCTACTAACTTTTGTGTAGAATGCAAAAAGAATTGTTAGTCTGTTTTTAGTTATTGGTTTTTTTTTTCCTCTTCTTTTTTTTCCGCATAAAATCTTGCTTCCTTCAAATTTGGTAGTTCCAAAAAAATTTGCAACAATATCTTGCATCATCACACAAAATTCAAGCACACATTCAATTCCGAACGGAATAAGTATTTGATTAGTTGTATATTTAATTGAGACATATAGTTAAGAAATTAAAAAGGGGCGAATTGGTTGCAAAAATGCATATGCTTAGCAATAGTTTGGTTAGACATGCTTTGATTATTGACAAAATGTTCTTTGGATGAACTCTTTTAATAGTTTAAATTAAATAGTTTTCACGCAATATTATTTTTATTATTTTAAAACAAAGAATAAGAGTATATGACCTTTTCAAAATAAAAATAATTAACTCCTTGTTCCTGTAGAGATAGGATTCCAATTACCATCTTAAAAGATTTACTATTTACTAAAAAAATAATATTTATTAGTAATTTTGTTTCATGCTACTTAAAATATTAAATAAAATCAATGCCAAATTTATATGTAAACCTGGATGGATCATGAAATTGTGGGCTTTAACTTGATACATGCAGAATAGATGACAAGTTTTTTTTTCTAAAAAAGAAAAGAAAAAGTAAAACATAATCCGTTTGGAAATAGGATTCCGATTACCATCTTAAAACATAATCCTAATATGAATAAGAAAAGGAAAAACTAATTAGAGCTTCCCTATATATAAACACACGTATATATGAGTCGTTATAGATTCAACTATTCCACCCTAATATCTTTATTTATTCAATATGTCTTTACGTCCTGATAGTACGGTTATTCAAGTTAAAGGACATTTCTCTTAATGAAACTCTTGATCAAATGGATTCTCACAATTGTGAAGATTCAATATGGTTTTGCAGGCTCGTTATAGTTGCATGTTATTTGTTAGGGCTGCTATTCATAGCAATGATTGGCTTTTTCTTGGCTTCTATTCCTTGTACAAATCGTTCGCCAAGAATTCAGATTGAGTCTGCACTAGTGTCTCCCATTAACGCATCCAATTCTCATATAATTGCGGATTGGAATATGCAAATAAGGGTAAAAAATCCAAATAAATTTGTTCACATGGTATATAAACACTTTCAAATATTTACGTACTCTAATGTTAATGATGAGTATTGGCTTGCCACGGATACGGTTGCTCCCTTTAAGCAAAAGGGTGGGAAAGAGACGATGTTGGTTGCAAATCTTAGAGCTAGGACTGAAGGTATGGATGGCCTAATCTTCGTAGGTGGAGATAAGCATGGATCAATGGTTAGTTTCAACATAAAAATGCTACTAAGGGGTAACTATGTATGCAAAGCCAACTTATATGACCAAGACAAGACATCATATGAGGTACTTTGCAAAGATTTCAAGGTTCAATTTTCTCTAAATATGACTCATGGAACAATGGTAGGAGAAAAACCATTCAAGTGTTACGTTCACCATTTGTAGTAGTATATATTGGGAAGAAGTTTGATTCAACAGAAAAATTTAATTGTAGACATTGCCAAACTTTAACAGCTTAAAAACAGAGGACCTTAATTTGATTCCTAATCCAAACTGAGAGAGGTCCTTTTGCAGCCCAAACTAAGAGAAATAAAAAACAAAAAGCAGAAAAAGTCCCCTACACCAGCTCTGAATCCTGAACAACATGAAATAAGCCTCCCAATCAAGTTTGAGTTCCTCGTTCATTTCGTAACCTTCTGTATTGATTGAATTCTTTGAAATACCAGTACATCTCAAATAGGGTGGGAATGCAAGAAAGATCCAGAGTTATTGTGCCATTTCTCTTTGCAATTAGGAAAAAATAGAGATACATTCCAATAGCAGCAATAATCTTAGCCAATAACAGAGCAGAGAACATTTTCATGCTGGCTCTGTCTTTTGCTGTCCATTGTTCTCCAGAGACCCATCGTTTAAAGCATAGATAAACTAAAGATAAAAAAGTTGATGCAAGTCCACTAAAAATGCTAAATGATAAAATTATTAATCTTTGTGGTGGTTTTAATGCATGCAGAGGGATGAATTGCATGACAATTATTAGAGTTATATGGATTACAGAAAAACCCAAAATTAATGTAAAGATGATGTATGCACGTAGTTTTTCATTCCTTATATGCATACTAGTAGCATTACCACCATTGACGCCGTCTTCGTTACTGAATGTAAGCTGCTGGGTCTCGTTGTTGTCTTGCACAGTCTCTGTAATACGAGTGAGGGATAAGGGAGTCTCAAGAATATCTTGAGAAACAGTGAGGGATAAGGGAGAGGCTACGGGAGTGACATCCCGTGACTGATCGGACAAAGTCGAAGGAGCAGCGAGAGATATGGGAGAAGCTGCGGGAGTTACATTCGGTGAGTGATCGGATAAATTTGAATGAGCAGTAAAGTAAATAGAACTAGTAGGGGAGGGATTGATGAGGGAATGACTGGTATCAGGAGAAGACATTTTAGAGGGAAAATGAAGTTAGTTCAATGGAAGCAAGAACAGAGCACAGGTTGAAGGTAAACGATGGGACATGCATATTTATACAGAAGTTCTTCTTTAAATTGATTTTTGATGGAAGTGTTCATTAACGTTAAATTCATTTATGAATGTTAATGAAGCCATCTTTGCAAAGGGAAACTTGGTGGTCAGCTGGTGGGCTTTCGGTGGATCAGCCAAATTTGCAGGAATCTCATGTCCATTTTTGTTCAATTTCGTTTTACAGAGAATGCAGACTTGCAGTTTTGCAGATATGAATTCACTTGCCCAGCTGTATGCCCTTTCTCTGCAGATCACAATAAGTATGCTTACCTTTTATCTGGGCATGAAATAATGTTTTGGTTTAATGTGTAATGAATTGTGTGAAAATTTTGAAGTTCCTGGTACTCTTGCTTTTTCGTTTTAATAGGTGTCAGCCTGTCAGGGTTACTTCCAGCCTCAGGAAGGGAAACCTACACCATGGGATTTAGATTCCGATTATTATATTCATTTTTCTGGTATTGGAAATGATTTCATCCCCGAGATTAACTAAGCATACTTGTTATCTGCTTTTATCTGGTCTTATTAGATGGTACAGTTAGATTATTGATCTCTTGAATCAAACCTTTAGATGCCTATTAGTAGTACTTACTGAAGAAAGTATAGGCACACTTGCAAGTTTGTTTTAACAATATTTGCGGCCAAGTCTGTTGGTTGGTTACAGGCTTCTAAAGAAATTGAAACTCTACACATTGACTGTTAGTAATAATAATTCTGAAGAAAGTTTTGATAGAATTGATTCATTTAGTTCAATAGGTATCAGAACAAAGCAATATTATTTGAATAGTAAACAAAAGGAATGGAGCTGCAGCTAGCTCAATGGTGTACTCCTGACTTTCTTCAAAACCCCAGCACTCTGTTGGAATTCTGTCATATTTTAGTAGCTTTTAAAGTTTACATTTCCATACTCATCTCCCTAACATCTAGATGAATTTTCAAAATCATCAATTATAGATAAAGCTTTTCTTCTCTGTGAGTTAATAAAATGCAGCTTTATGGCTTGATTAAGTTAAATACGTACTGTCTCTAACTTGACCAAACAAAAACAACTTCATGGAAATTCTTCAAATTAGGTATTATAATGAAGATTTGAGTAAGGATACAAAGTATTTTTTGGATAATTCTACTTAAACATAAGCTCAGTTCTTTCCCCCTCTTTCTGCTATGGTTCTCTCTTCCCAAAATTCATGCATGGTCCAGTAATTAACAAGCTAAGACTAATATTTTGACTTTGAAGTTGCAGTTCCTTGGTTGATGATAAGTCCAGAGCTCCTCCTAATAGTCTTTCTACTCATTCCCCTATTCCAGCATGTAACGAGGATTGCTTACGCACGTAACCGACATCACTTGATAAGTTGCTTGAAAGAACATGGAGTTCAATTAGGAACGTCCCATATCACTTGATGTATAGTGTTAAGATATCTCTAATTGAGCTCTATGAGTTGCTCAATAATCTTAAAATATTTTTCAAAATGTGTTTTATAAGTTAAAATATGACTGGCTATTTGAAATATTTTTCAAAATACATGCATGTGCTTAAAAGATAAAATAGATTCACAACTTTTAGAATTGATTGGAAGCTTGTGTTGAATGGTTAATGTGTTGAGCGATTGACCTGACCGTATGTGCAATTGACCACACCGTTCATACGATCGACCGAATATCTCAACTCATCGTCATCTTTGGTATACTTGCGGATGAGGGTGCGAATAATTGCAAGTCTCTTAAGTGAAATTTAAACAGTCATTTTTATTACGGTTGTAACACACATATAAATATCCAAATATTTGAAAATCCTACTAACACATTTTTCTGAGCAAAAACTTGATACACATTTATTATAGAACATCTTAAAAACATTTTCAAACCCTTTCAAAACATTTATATTGTAAAAATCATCATCCAAGAAGAGTTTCATACATTGGTGTTCTTGAGCAATCTTATAAAACAATGACTCAAACAGAGCTTCGTACAAGAATTTATATATCTTCCTAACTAAGGCACTTTATTCATAGTAAATTTGTGTCCTCCTATTAAAATATTAAATAAAATAAATGTTAAATTTATACGCACTTGTTTATATATGTTTACAAAATTTAAAAGATAGGGTTTCAACCGTTTAAACCTAGATGGATGAAACTGTGGACTTGAACTTAAAAGATTGAGAATATATGCCCCTTTCGTTTAAGGAAAACTAACTCCTTCGACCAGAAATAGGATTCCATGACCCTCTTCAGACATATTCCTAGATGGATGAAGTTGTGGGATGCAGAATAGATGACCATTTTTTAAAAAAGAAAAGAAAATTTAACTCCTTGTTCGTTTGGAAGTCAAATCCAAAAAGTGTTTGAAGACAATTTATGAAGAATTACGAACACAAAAACAAAAACAAGAATACTAACACAAAACAAATATTACAAGTATAGCTTTCGAATCTACTATATTAAAATTATAGTAGTTTTGTAATATTATTATATCAATAATATATCTTTAAACTAATTACATTCTTGTATAATAAAGCATATGCAAGAAAACCGAAACTATGAGTTTTTTTTTTCTTTTCTTTTTAAGAAGAGAATATATGAATCAAAATAAAAAATTTCTCCCCGTGAAGGTTAAAAAAAAAAGGAAAAGAAAAACAATACTCAAGGTGTCATATGAGATTATTTGTGAAGGTGTCAAGATTGGATTTCTCCTAATGCAACTCAAGGAACAATGGTAGAAAAAGAAGCACCCAAGAAGTGTTATGTTAATTATGATTTGTTCAAGTAGTAGAAAAAACCACATTTGTTTTAGTATACATTTGGTTGGATATTTAAGATGCTTTTGATCAGTTATGTAATTCATATATATATTAGTGGTAGACCGGTGGCTAATTGCCCTTGTCTGTCTAAGTGGAAATTTTGTGTTGATCTGTTAATTGTTATCGCTTCGGATTCTATAAGCAGTTGATCTGATTCTTTCTTTCATCAGTTTCCTAAATTAGATAGTTAGACCTGGAAATTTCGTAAATCTATCCTTCAAATTGAAGCCTTGAAGGAGATCTCTTTTGAAGATCCCAAGTGAGTGGAACAGGTTTACAGATTTTTTAGCTAAAAAGTGGTTGGAGTTTTGGAGATATGTAGTTAAAAGATGGGCATGTACTTATCCATGTATGTATATTTTGGGCTATGTTAGTTTTCCTTTCAGAGTTTCCAGTAGCAATATTGGACATGGAGGCTGTATTGTTTTTATTTGTCTATTTCTCGCAGAAGTAAGTTTTGAATATGGTTTATTGGTGATAATTTGCAATTAAGATGGCTTATTTATGAGAAAGCATTCTGAAAACATCAACATTTGGCCTTTATTTACATATCTATCAAGTAGGATTGTTGTTTGGAGTTGTTTGTCGAGTTTGTTTCATGGTTGTAAAATACTAACCAAAGCATGCATGTTGGTATAGCATCTACGTGCACTCAATTTGTTTTATGGTCGAACTATATATATGATTTTGATGATTATGTCGTTTCTTTCATAGTTCCCTCATGAAATTCACATTCATTTATGGGATTGTTGAATTCCTTTCATGAAAAGGTAATTCTTCACCAATGAAAACGTAAATTGTTGCCTTATGGAACCCTTTCAAGATGATCTAGAGATCGGAGAATTAATATGATGAGATCATACTTAGTAGATATGGGTACAATTGAAGCTAGGGATGATGAAATTCTGATTGTAGTTTTTATGATAATTATATTTTATCAGTTAATTGATGATTTTGTGTGTTTAGTTTCATGTGTTTAATTAGTTAATTGGTTAGATTTTTATGTTTAGACGTTTTCTGTAATTGTGGATGTGTAGTTGTTTATAAAATAATTTGATAAGCTATGGCAGAGTTTGAACATCTATAGTATATTATTATATATTTATATTTAACAAGAATTTTTTTTTCTCTTCTATATAATAACCTTTATATTATAAAAATAAATGAAAGAATAAATAGCTTGCATAATATGAAGTAAAAAAATTTAATCAAACATATATATTTATTTAATTGTTTAGATACTTATTATGTGTTTAGTATCTTTTTTATATAATTATGTGTATGATTAGCCTATTTCTTATTGTATTTTTAATCATTATTTGTATAATTAGTAGTAGAGTGTTGTTTTAATATTTTGTCGTTCATAGTATAATCACTTTAGTAATGTTTTATTTTTATAAAAGAATGATAGCTTTCCTTTTCTATAATGGCCTTTATACTGGTGAAAAGTAAGTGAAGATTAATCAAATATATTAAAATTTAATCACATATATTTTTTATATTCGATGTGTCTTTTTTTTTTCTTTTAACATTTCATGTTACTAAGTTCAGAAGTATTAATGATTAAGCAGGAACTAATAATTGGCTACAAATACTACTGATAACATTTAATAATCATTAATCAAGTAAATAATTTATAAGAAGGAAACTCTAAAAAGTGTTTGAAGACAATTTTTGGGAAATGTGTGTGTGTGTGTGTGTGTAACAAAAGGGGAAAAAAAATTATAAAAACTTAAAATACTAACACAAAAAACAAATGTTACAAGTATATCATTTGGATCTAATATATATTTAAAATAATAGTAATTTTGTCAATATAATGATATCAAGAATATTTTTTTTTAGAGGAAAATCAAGAATATATCTTTAAACCATGTAGATTGTTAATAATACCACAGATGCAAGACACCATAACTGATGAGTTTTTTCCTTTTTTTTTATTTTCTTTTTAAGAAGATATATAGATGATTATTATATACAACTTTTCCCTACCAAGGTTAAAAAAAAAAAAAAAAAGGCATACTTGGGAAGGAAGGAAAATGAAAAATTATTTATAAATGATAAACTCCACAGTTCATCTAGAATAGGATAGCAATAATCTCAAGATAAACTCATAAACTCGCAATATGTGAGTAGTCTGTCTTGTTAAGACTGACTTTCTCATTTGCCAAACCAAATTAATCTTGCTAGAAAGAGTTTGTTTGAACAAAGATATATTTTTAAATAAAAAATTTCATTAATGACATGCTTAATATAATGGATTTATATCATACTAATTCATGATCTTCACCACTCACCATCCACTACCATAATTTAAGGAATTTACATCATACTAATTAATGGGTTTCACAAATAATTATATTAATATTAAGTATAATTTTGTAAATTAATTAAAGTAAATAATATTCCTTAATTTTTAATTAAAGTAAAAAAGTTACATTTAATTCTGAACGAAAGAAATATTTTGATTAGTGGTATATTTAACTGAGACACATAGTTAAGAAATTAAAAAGGGAACTTGGCAATAGTTCGGTTAGACATGACCAAATGTTTTTTGGATGAACTTTTTCAATAGTATAAATTAAATAGTTTTTTCGTAATATTATTATTATTATTCTAAAACAAAAAACACGAGTATATGACCTTTTCAAAATAAAATAATTAACTCCTTGTTCCTGTAGAGATAGGATTCCAATTACCATCTTAAAAGATTTACTATTTACTAAAAAATAATATTTATTAGTAATTTTGTCTCATGCTACTTAAAATATTAACTAAAATCAATGCGAAATTTATATGTAAACCTGGATGGATCATGAAATTGTGGGCTTTAACTTGATACATGCAGAATAGATGACTTTTTGTTCTAAAAAAGAAAAGAAAAGAAAAGAAAAAGTAAAAGAAAATTGATATCCTTGTTCGTTTGGAAATAGGATTCCAATTACCAACTTAAACATAATCCTAATAAGAATAAGAAAAGGAAACACTAATCAGAGCTTCCCTATATATACACATATATTCTCCTTATAGATTCAAGTATCACACCATAACATCTTCATTCATTCAATATGTCTCAACGTTCTCACAGTACGGTTATTCAGGTTGAAGACCTTTATGTTAATAAAAGCCTTGATCAAATGGATTCTCACAACTGTGAAGATTCAATATGGTTTTACAGATTCGTTATGGCTGCATGTTATTTGGTAGGGTTACTATTCATAGCAACTATTGGCTTTTTCTTGACTTCTCTTCCTTGTACAAATCGTTCACCAAGAATTCAGATCGAGCATGCACTAGTGTCTCCCATTAATGCATCCAATTCTCATATAATTGCTGATTGGAATATGCAAATAAGGGTAAAAAATCCAAATAAATTTGTTCGCATGGTATATAAACACTTTCAAATATTTACGTACTCTAGCGTTAATGATGAGTATTGGCTTGCCACGGATACGATTGCTCCCTTTAAGCAAAAGGGTGGGAAAGAGACGATGTTGGTTGCAAATCTTAGAGCTAGGACTGAAGGTATGGATGGCCTAATCTTCGTAGGTGGAGATAAGCATGGATCAATGGTTAGTTTCAATATAAAAATGCTACTAAGGATTAACTATGTATGCAAATCCAATTTATATGGCCAAGACAAGGGATCGTATGAGGTACTTTGCAAAGATTTCAAGGTTCGATTTTTTCCAAGTACGACTCATGGAACAATGGTAGGAGAAGAACCACTCAAGTGTTACGTTCACCTTTTGTAGTAATATATATTTATTTGTAGATGTTATTTAAAAACCTTTATGATCAATATTGTACATAATTTATATATGTAATTTTTTTTTTTTTTACCATGTAAGCAAGTTTCAAAAACAAAAATCACCCCGTAACCTTCCGAACAAAACAAACTACACCAAAACCATACCATGTGGAAAACGATTTCGAAAGGCAAAAAAAACCAATTATATATAAATTGTGTAATTTATTATTCCATAAAAACTGTTATAAAAATAAATCTATAGAATTCGCTAATTAATTCGATGTGTAATTTGCGTTATTTATTTAGAAGTGGTCAAAGAAAATAGTTGAACCTTTAATAATAATTAATGCTATTTAATTGAAGTCCAAAATGTCCAAAACAAATGAAGTCTAAAATAATCGTATTCCCTAAAAAGTCATATATGAAAATATGAATGTACAGATTTAGTTAATTAATTATATGTGAAATTATTGTTACAGTATTTCTTAAGAAATAGTTAAAGAAAATAGTTGAACCATTAATTTTCATTAGTGTGATATAATGTAAATAGTACGCAGAACGAAGCAGATTAGGTGTTTTTTCTTCTTTTTTTAAAATTTTATTTTACTAGGGTTGATGGTTTGTGGAAAATAGAAGGGCTACTCTGCAGATACAAAGATCGGTAGTGCTAATCAGACTTTGAATTCCTTATTCAATAATGAACCAATTAAGAAAGATAATAATGGTAGCACAGCACCTCGATTCCAAAGTGGAGTTCTGTGCACCAATCGCACAATGTGGCTTAGCCGCTCTTGGTCCACCGATAACTTCAACCTTATGGGTTGTCAGATATGCCCAAGCGGCAGCTCTCATGGATATGTACCAGGGCATGGGTGATACCCTCGCTCAGTTGTATGCCCTTGCTCTGCAGCTCAAATTTGTTTCTTTAGGTTCCATCTTTTTTTCAACCATTTTACATGATCAGGTGTTTCCAGAGAGGCAGGGGAAGTGGAAAGCTACTACTCAGTCAAGGGAATTTCTGAAGTCTTATCCCTTGTGTATTGTTCGTGTTATCTATAATGAGTTGCTTTATATTTGATTAGCAAACAAAAGGAATAGAGTTGCAGCTAGCTCAATGGTACTTCTTTCTTCAAAACTTGGCACTGTTGGAAATTTGTCATATTTTTGCTAGCTGTTATAAGTTTCTTTTCCGTATCTCTTTCATCTTCCTAACATCTAGATGAATTCCCAAAACCGTCAATTTCAGATAAGCTTTTATTCTCTGCTACTTAAAATTAGTCTCAGATTTATGGCTTGATTAAGTTAAAATACTTTGTCTCTAACCTGACCTAGCAAAGACAACTGGATGAATTTTTTTCAAATTATGTCTTATAATGAAGACTGACTAAGGATAATAGGAAACGAAGTGTTGTGGGTAATTTTACTTAGACATAAGCTCAGTTCTATCCCCCTCCCCTCCCCCCTTCCTCCCTTCATCTTTCCCCTTTGTTCATTTAAAGTGCTAAATATGCTCAGGTTGTATTATAATTGGGTATAATAGAAAGTAATTGGGTTTAAATCTTTCTGCTATTGTTCTCTCTTCCCAAAATTCATGAATGGCCCAGTAATTAACAGGCTATGAATAAAACTTTTGACTACAAAGTTGCAGTCCCTTGGTTGATTGTAAGTCCAGGGCTCCTCACAGTACTCTTTCTCCTGTTCCAGCATGTAGGAGGGCATCTTATGCATAAAACTGACATCACTTGATAAGCTGCGGATCATGAATCTGGAACTTCGGGCTGCCCCTGATGCAGCGTAATTATGTGTTAACTCAGTTGCAAATTATTTTTGGTATAGTACTCTATATAAGCAATGTCTGTTTCACAAAAGTGGACCAAGACGTTTGTAAATTAATCTTCAACATTTGATGCAGAAACATGATGAGGTCTTCCCTTATATATACCTATAAAATTGTGTAATATATCTCTACTAAATGGTACTGGTGCGGTTCACACGCACATAAATTTTGTAACAATGCTCAAATCATTACCCATCCTTGTGTATTTCTTCTCTTGCAATGTGCTCATGTTTCTTGAAGAGATTCACAATTGCAATTCGGCTTAAATATTCTTGAAGAACTTTTTGGTGGTGTGTACATGTATCCCGAACAAGTCCTATAGCTTGTTGGTTTCATTTTTTTTAACAGAAACCATAAAAGATAATGTATAGAACAAATTATTGAAATCTCTGAGGGCCATCTTCTTTGTGTCTCGTTAGTATGCTGAATCTTTATGTTTCATCCACTCTGGAGAGAAGGTTTTAGAAGGCGTCAGTTTTGTTTATTTTTAAATTTGTTTACTGTAAAATTACATCTTATGTACTTTTCTGGCAAAAATATATACAAATTCTGAAGATTGTGAATGCAAGATTAACATAATACCTGAGTTTTCATCCCTTTGCATTTGCAGTGCTATTTTTCCTGTATGATCTTGAGTCTGCAGCTCAAGTTTGAGCAACTTTCTAGCATTTAGACCCATTAGTATCTTTTGGCACTCTTGTCTTACTTTCATTCTATTAAGATCAAATAAGCCCATTCAGCCGTTTTAGTCCTTTGTAGTACACTGTTATTGTACGTACTCTAAGTTTACATAAAGAATTCGTCAATAAAGAATTCGGACACTGTTATTGTCCCATTCTTCAAATACTATTATTTTGATTCCCTGGCCTTCGAGGATCTTAATTAGTTGTTTCTCTGGCATTGACATATCATTACTTAGAACTAGAAATAGGCATCAGAGCCAGTTACGAATTTTTCATCAGATTCTTCGGGTATTTGCTTCCTCCTCCCGTTGTTTGGGAACGGGGTAGGGGATTCTGGTCTCCTGGCTTGATCTAAAGCTGTGAGTCAGTTGAGGGTGTATAATTAAATTGTGGAGAGGATTCAAAACAAGAACCATTTCATACACATGAGTGCTACAGCAGAGAGAACATGCTCCACACAACATCATCAGTAAGGGAGAATAGAAAAGAACTGCAAAGTAAATTTCCTAAAAATCCTTTAGTGCTCTACTCTAAGGAACTTAATCTGCTTTGTTTGTTCTGTGTACAGTCACCAATATGCTTCTTTCATAGATTTACAAAATACTTCTATTGTCAGCCAAAGGCCCACACACAGAACTGTGCCCTTTCAATTTTCATCTTCATGTGATGGACAAACTTCACTCAAACTCTTTATCATAGAGATATGGGAGAAATTATCTTGTAAACTTTCTAATTCTCTGTATAGGATACAACTACTTAATTTTCCACCAACAAGAATTAAACTTGTGTTCATTAACGGCTTGAATGTAATTCATGGGAATATAAACATTCTTATTCCACACAACTTGGGGCTCTCAATTTTAACAATGCTAAGTGTAGCTACATTTCTTGCTCTAGTTCTTGTTCCAACACCTTCTTCATAAAATTAGTCACACCTTGATTCAATTTTTGAAGTCTTGTCCCAACAAATTTCTAAAAACCAAGTAAGAAGTGCGCAACTAAACAAGAAAATGGTCGAAGGATATATAAAAGTGGGAGTAAACGGGGAATTTTATTACAAGTGAGAGAGTTAAGTAAAAAGTTTGAAGTATGGAAAACTAGTTGGAAACCAAATAAATACTTGTCAAACTTTGTAAAACAATTTAAGTTGTAGAAAAAACCATTTCACTCTAAATAACTTAACTTGTATATCTAAATAGAAGAAGCATTAAATACTCTCTTAATTCAAAATTACATGTATATTTTTTGTTTGTTAAAATTATTTTTTTTTTTAAAAAAAAAATCTTTGACCATAGATAAGTTATAACATTCTTTTCTTTTCTATTTTGGTTGAAATAAGTGACCAAGTCCTACTTGAAAGAATAACATGGTTTTTTTTTAATTAACAACTCATTTCATAAGTAGATAATAGCTATAAAGTCAACCACTCTAGTCCTGTGTCATTATTTTACTTTTTCATTCTCATTCTCATTCTTATCTATGTCCTTCACACTAAGTTTCTAATGTAATTATTTATTCATGAGACTGATAATTAATCACATTATAATGTAATGACTTTAATTTATTTGTAAAGCTTAAAAAAAACATTTAGTTTTTTATAAAATGGAATAATTACAACGCCACACAATGAATACAGTCTAGGTTGCTTAGTGTCTTGTTGAGGAGTATAGTTCCTTTTTTAAAAATAAAAAATCTGAAATGGGATATATATATATATATATATCACTCGCTCCTAGTAACAGATTTTGTTAGGACTTCTAATAGTCATTAGTCATAGTCATTCATGGACTGGCTATAGACCAGGCCCATATTCATATTTTAAGCCCTTTAACTAAAAACAAATTAAAAATGAAATATTTTGTGGGTATGGTATTGGCAATTCACAACCAAAGAGGTATGTAAAATTTTTTAAAAAAACAAACACCTATATACAATGAATAAAGAGAATATTAACTAATGTGATTTTTCCCTTTCTTAGTCTAATTTAGTCATAAATAAATCTATTTTTTAAAAAATAAGTAATGTATGTAATCTATAAATATTAATTAAAGAAATAATAATAATTTTAAAAATCATTCCCTCGATTTTGAAGCAAATATATGAATCTGATTCGACCATAAAGTAATATATATATATATATAACAAAAAAAATTAAATATCAAATTAAATACATTTTTTGTAATCTATCTTTTAATTTCTAAGGCTGTATATTTCCATAGAAAGTACAAAATCAATAGAATTCTTTATTCCTTCGTGCCATCCATGACCTTGGACAATCTCTTGAACTTCAGAACAAATTTCAGTAATATATTTTGTTACCTTTATTGCACAGATTCTAGTTTCTTCAACAACTACTCCAATTTTTGAAAAATTAATTTTCATGGGCTCATCATCCTATCCATCTACCTCCTTTCTTTCTCATATGTCAGCTGGTGATTGGTTCAAAGAAAATATCTACACCTGAACTACCTTATGGTATGTTTGATTCATAGACCTCTCGATACTCTTAGTCCATGAGTTCATCAAGACGAGTTGCTAAAATAATTTAATTTAACCTCAAACTTCTTCAAATTATTTTGTCACATCAAGGATCTTAAGCTCTAATATCAATTGATGGTCGTGGAAGCGCAAGAAGGATTGTACATCACTAGCAAAAAAATTCAAACCTTAATTGTAAGTGCTGATTATTTAGGATTTGATTATTGTTGAGCACTTAAAGTAGGGAAAGGTTTTAGGGAAATGGAACTCAACTATTAGGATTAGATTATGATTTATTGAAGTTTTATAATACTTGTTTTCAAAGGCTGTTTATAATTCCGAAACTATAATATAATTCTAAATTAATAAAGATTAATTGTCCTTATAGACTAATTCATATGGAAACTTACTCAGATAAACTAGGATTCTAAATTATTTGATAAGAGAAAATAAAAAAATAAAAGGAATATTTCTCAACTATTTAAGAGATGAATATTGAACCTAGTAAAATCACTCGAGACTCAATAAGCAATAAAATAGTTTCAATTTTTCGTTGTTACCCTACATGCATGTCATATCGATAACACATTTCGAGAGCTATTTCAATTGTTCCTTTAGTCGCATTGGGAGAAAATGTAACATTGACATATCTGCAAGAAAACCTCAAATCACAACTTATCATCTTCTAATATACCAACTATACAAACATACTCCGAATTTACATTTTTATGTTGAAACTAATCACATCTCCATCCATATCTCCTCATACAACAACCATATCATTCACACCTTTTGATTGGGATTTAAGGTGACCAACCAAAGTTGTATCTTTCTTAGACTTATGTTTAAAAGAAGTTGTACACATGGCCAGCCAATACTCACCCCTAGTCACGTAGTAAGTAAATATTTCAAAGTGTTCATAAATAATGCAAGTAAACCTATTTGGATTTCTCACTCATATCCGGATGGTCCAATCTACTAGCACATGATTGTTGTAATGCATAGTAAATAGATACTTCAATTTGTTTATAAAAAAAAAAGAGTAAATCTTTTAGAATTTCTCATTTATATCCATATATTCCAATACCTTTGGTGAATTGGATGTGTTAATTAAATAAGCTAGTGTAGATTCAATTTGGATCCTTGGTGAATGATTGATGTGTATAGGGACACCTACTAGCCAACGTAAGACCAACAATTGCTATGAATATTGAATCTAGTAAGATGACTCCAAACTCAATAAATAATAAAATAATTTGATTCTTTCGTGCTACGCTACATATCAAACACATCAGGTATGTAATATATTTCAGAAGCTTTTTTCAGTTTTTACTTTAGTCACATTGGGAGAAAATTTAACATTGACATCTCTGCATGAAAACCTCAAACAATAACTTATCATCATCTAATATACCAACTCTACAAACGTACTTCGAATTTTCATTTGTATTTTGAAACTAATTACATCTTCATCTCTATCTCCTCATATAACAACCAGATCATCCACACCTTTTGATCGGGCTTTAAGATGAGCAACAAAAATTTTCTTTCTTAGACTTATATGTCAAAAAAGGTTGTACACATGGCAAGCAGTAATCACAACTAGTCAAAAAATAAGTAAATGTTTCAAAGTGTTCATATATAATATGAAGTAAACCTATTTAGATTTCTCACTATGGATATGTTAACTGGATACACCATTTCATATTTAATATGAATCATTGGCTAACAATATGTACAAGGAGACCTCGTCAACATAAGACAAACATTTTATATGAATGTTAAACCAAGTATGATGACTCCCACTCCAATTACCTATAAAACAATTTTGATTATTTATCGCTTCGCTTTGTCCAATTGACCGAGATGAGGGGCTTATTCAACCTCAATTAGAGTTCCACGACGTCCGAGAGGACGAGATGGCACTATCAAATTTGGACGTATTGAAGAAAAATTCTAATGCAAATCAACTGAATTGCTTAAATTTGGTGGTCTTCCCTTGTTCTTGTGAACGAATGTCCAACGAATTCCATATAAAAAACCCTCAATTTACACTTAAAAAAAACACCTCATTATCAACGGAAAATTTTTCTGGCTAATTTCGATTATCAACGGAATATCACAAATTACAGGCAAATATTTTCCCTTCCTAAAAGTGGCGTAGCTAATGACTTTATCGATGGAAAAATTAATTACATCTGTAATTACTGACGGATTATCAATGTCCGTTTCTGTAGTTAATTATTTTATAAAAAAAATTATTTCATTTTTTTAATTATCGATGGAATTTTTCCGTTGCTATTTTTGCATAGCTAATTTATTTTTAAAAAAATTATAATTTTTTTTAAAATTAAAAATAAATAAAATTTTTGAGTCAGAAGTTTGAGTTGTCTTTTCAAGAAAACAATCTCATCATTCTTTTCCGCAAACATTCTCTCCCTTTCTAGAATCCCGTCATTCATTTCAGCAATATCACTCTCAAGCCAACTCGTAAGCCCAATTATTAAATTGGGAGAAATTTTTCCCTTAAGCCCAATTATTAATAAATAACAAATTTAAATATATTTTCACAATTTTAATATTTATACTACTACGCTCCTACCATAATAATAATAACAATAGCAACAATAACAATAATATCAATATAATATTTTAAAATAATAATAGATGATAATAATACTAATTTTTTATTATTGGTACTCTTATTATTATTATACTAGATAATCATATTAACAATAATAATAGTAAATTTAATAAAAGAAATACATAATAATAATAAAGTAACACGCAATTATAATAATAATAAAATGAAATAATAAGGATAAAAGTATGAGCTTAGTTTAATTGGGCTTTAAGTAGATCTTGGACTCATTTATCTCTTTTTTTAATCATAATAAATTTGATATTGTTATTATTATTATTTTTGTTACTAGTATTATTATTATTATTACAATTAATAATAAAATATGGACTTAGTCTAATTGGACTTTAAGTTGATCTTCAACTCATTTATTCTTTTCATAATAATAATAATAATAATAATAATAAACAAGTTTAAAATAGATTGTTTTATAACAATATATAACATAAATTCAAATATAAATAAATTAGTAGAACTATATACAATGTAGTTATATAACTAAGTAGTATATATATTTATATCTGATATAGAGTACATATAAAAGCTTCATATTTAGTGGGTGTGTATATATATAGTGTGTGTATAGCATTATAAAAAATTACTATTCCCAAAATAATAACAATTTGTGTAAAAAAAAAATGTAAACTATTTTTCGTGTCTATTCCGTTGCTATTCCGCCGGTATATTTATTTTTAAAAAAATAATAATAATTTTGTCGGTATTTCGTTGCTATTCTTTCGCTATGTTTATTTTAAAAAAAAAAAGCTAAAATTCCATCAAGATATTTAATTTTTTGAAAAAAGAAAATAATTTCATCGGTATTTCATCAATATATTTATTTTTATTTTAAAAAAATCTGTCGATAAATATTTCCAATGGAAGTTTTTTTAAAAAAATTAAATGAAAAATAAATTGTTCATCGGTATTCCGTTGGTATTGTATAAAAAATTATCGATAGAAAACGAAGCATTGGTAATCTGTCGATAATGTTAAAAAAAATATCGACGAAGAATATTCATTGATAATATGTCAGTAAAGTATAAAAATAGCTATGGAATTAGTTATGTTGCTAATTTTCCGTCGCTAATAGATATTTTTTTTAGTGTTAAAACAATTGCATTGAAAAATTTTAAAGTTAAACTAGTTAGTAAGAATCTAATATTTTTCTTCACAATAAGCCAAAGTTAGCTTATCTATATTGATAAATGTGAACGAAATTTGAGTATGACAAGTGATGTATAAATTTTACTTTTCATCATATAATATTTTTTAAAAGAAATATATGTTTTATACCTTTTTTATGAAGTGAATTATAATGGATAGAAAAGGTACACAACCCACCTTATTTTATTTTATATATTGCTAAGAAAAAATCTCGGAAAACGTCCTCAAATTTTTGTCTTATTCATCTTTTTATTCTCTTTTTTAAAATTGATTTTGTCTTCAATATATTTTTGGATAAAGTTTTACATCCTTCTTGCCAATTTCTTTCCCGAATTTGGCAAAACTACTTGATTTTTAAAATTAAAAAATTAAAAAAAGATATGAAAAAGGGCAAAAAAGAGATTTTGAATTTGGTTGTACTAATGTATGTAACAACAACATCGAAAGTTGGGAATTTTTCCCTTATTATTTTTGCATAGCTAATTTATTTTAAAAAAAATTATAATTTTTTAAAATAAAAAAAAAAAATTTTAAAATTTTTGAGTCAGGAGTTTGAGTTGCCGTTTCAAGAAAACAATCTCATCATTCTTTTCCACAAGCATTCTCTCCCTTTCTAGAATCCCATCTTTCATTTCAACAAGTTCACTCTCGAGCTAATCCATAAGTCCAATTGAATCTCATCATTCATTCGCCAGATCACTCTTCAGTCAACCCGTAATCCCAATTATTAAATTGGAAAAAAAATTGCCCATAAATCCAATTATTAAGAAATAACAACTTTGAATATATTTTCACAATTTTAATATTTATACTACTACACTCCTACCAAAATAATAATAATAATAACAACAACAACAATAATAATATTTTATAATAATAATAATAATAGATGATAATAATACTATTTTTTTATTGTTGGTACTATTATTATTATTATTATTATCATACTAGATAATCATATTAACACTAATAATAATAAATGTAAAACATAATAAAAAAAATTAATAAAAGTAACACATAATAATAATAATAATAATAAAACAATAACAACTATAATACCAATACAATACTTTATGATAATAATATATGATAATAATTGTAATAATATAATACCAATTTTGTTCTTGTTGGTACAAGTGTTAATAATAATAATAATAATAATAATAATTAACTCAATAATAATAATAAGTAACACATAATAATAATAATAAGTATGGGCATGGTCTAATTGGGTTTTAAGTTGATCTTTGACTCGTTTATCTCTTTTAATAATATTATTTTTTTTTTATTATTATTACTATTATAATTTATCTCTTTTAATATTATTATTATTATTATTACAGAATTTATTATTTTTGTTACTATTATTATTACATTTAATAATAAAATATGGACTTAGTTTAATTAGACTTTAAGTTGATCTTCAACTCATTTATCCTTTTAATAATAATAATAATAATAATACCAAATTTATTATTTTTGCTACTAGTATTATTATTATCATTATTATTACCCTTAATATTAATAATAATAATAATAGACAAATTTAAAATAGATTTTTTTATAAAAATATATAGTATAAATTCAAATTCAAATATAAATAAGTTACTATAACTATATACAATGTAGTTATATAACTATGTAGTATATATATTTATATATGATATAGAGTACATATAAAAGCTTCATATCTAGTGGGTGTGTATATATATAGTGTATGTCTATAGCATTATAAAAAATTGCTAATCTCAAAACAATAAAAATTTATGTAAACATAATTTAAAATATTTTTCGTCGCTATTCCGTAGTTATTCAATAGGTATATTTATTTTTATTTTTTAAAAAAATCCATCGGTATTCAGTCATTATATTTAAGTTTTTAAAAAATAAAATAATTCCGTCATTTTTTCGCTATGTTTATTTTTAAAAAAAAAACTAAAATTTTGTCAGTATTTCACCGGTATATTTAATTTTTTTTTAAAAAAATCCATCGATATTCTGTTGTTGTTCCATCAGTAGGTTTATTTATTTTTTAAAAAATAAAAATTTTATCGGTATTCCATCGGTAAATTTATTTTTATTTTTTAAAAAACAAATCCGTCAATAAATATTTCCAATGGAATTTTTTTTTAAAAAAATGAATTGAAAATAAATCTTCATCAGTATTCAGTTGGAATTGTATAAAAAATTACCATCGAAAAATGGAGCATCAGTAATTCATCAGTAATGATGAAAAATATCGATCGAAATATTTTCGTCGATAATCTATCAATAATGTTAAAAAAAATATCAATGAAAAATATCCGTCGATAATATATCGGTAAAGTAAAAAAATCGTTAACGAAATTAATTATGTTGCTAATTTTTCATCGTTAATAGAGCCTTTATTTTAATGTTAAAATAATTACATTGAAAAAATTTAAAGTTAAACTAGTTACTAAGAATCTAATATTTTTCTTCACAATAAGCCAAAGTTAGCTTATCTATATTGATAAATGTGAACGAAATTTGAGTATGACAAGTGATGTATAAATTTTAATTTTCATCATATAATATTTTTTAAAATATATATATATGTTTATACCTTTTAAAAAAATGAATTATAATTGATAGAAAAGGTACACAACCCACCTTATTTTATTCTATATATTGCTAACAAAAAATCTCGGATTACGTCCCCAAATTTTTGTCTTATTCATCTTTTTATTCTTTTTTTTTAATTGATTTTGTCTCCAATCTATTTTTGGATAAAGTTTTACATCCTTACCAATTTCTTTCCCAAATCTGGCAAAATTACTTCATTTCAAAAAAATTTAAAAAAGATATGTAAAAGGGCAAAAAAGAGATTTTGAATTTGGTTGTACTAATGTATGTAACAACAACATCGAAAGTTGGGTAATATGTTACACTTTTTTCTTGTTAATTTTCAAGTTCTTTACTGGATTTGGTAATGATTTCTCTCACGATTGCTCAAAGCATTTTAGAAGATGATTAACAATACAAGCTCTCTATTCTCGACCACCACTAATCTTGGAAATGCACAATAGAAGGTTGGAGGGATGACAAAACAACCATAGTACATCACAAGAGATTTTAGCTTGTGAGAAGATCAGAATACTCGTAGGACAAAAAAAAACGATGCCCAAATGAATATTTCATAACAAAACAATGCAAAATAATAACACACTCTAGTTGCTGCTCCATAAAGGAATATCATTCTTTAAAATAATTTCCTCAACTCCTTTAAAATTAATAATCAAATTGATATTTTGAAGCATAAATGATGTGTATCTCGTAGCAATGACCTTAGACAACTAGGGAATCTTTAAACTCTTTGGAATGCAACTGAGTTTCATAGAGTATATGAATGCAAAAAAAGGCATCCACATTGATTGTAGGAGTTTCTTTTGCAATTACAAATAAATATTCATACATTCATATGCTGTGAGATTTTTAACAAAAAATAGAGTAGAAAACATTCTCAAACCTAGTATGCCTTTACCCTCCGGCCACAATTTTTTTTAAACAAAGATAATATAAATACAAGAAGGTGTGTACAAATTCACTCACAATATTACTTATCGAAAATATCATATGATAGTGACTTTTAAAATAAAAGGTGAATATCAATCGTGTTTTATCTCGTAACAACACACTTCATGGTGAATAAAAAATAAGTGAAAGATGAATTTTGAATTCTTGATGTTAACATTTTCTTTTTCTTTTTCTTTTTTTCTTTTGGTTCAAACAACAATAAAATTAATAATCGAATTGATATTATATGGCATGGACGATGTGTTGTCTCGTAGCAAAGGTCTTCACACATTCAACATTGGAGGATTTTGTTGTCTAGTAACAATGATGTTACAAAACTAGGAAATCAACACTTTGTAATACCTCCATAAGTGTGTGAATGCAAGGATCATCACAAATCTCCAAACAATATTTCTAATTTGCAAGAACTTCCTCTTATTCCATGCTTTATATTATTTTATTTTTCTTCGAAGATCAACATACCAAACTAATTCACCACATCTTTTAGGGATTCCTAAAGATCAGCTTCAGGATTCGAATTGGAAACACTTATTTAATTTCTTTTGAATTTCAACTACAGTACATGGAACTCCCATCTGCAAGGTGAAGAGTACAACCCTTTGGAGCCATACAGCAATTACATCTTGAACTAAGCTTTGTTGTGGAGTTATTGCACGTCATGTACTCCACATCTAAGCAAAACTGTGGACAAGCCATCACCTGCAGCACTCTCTTCGACTCCATAATATTGGATCCCCCAAGAAATATGCCTATGGATGATTATATAATAATTAAATGAAACAATTAATTAGATGATGCTCTCAAGGTTTTACTTAATTTGCAAGTTTAATCATATAAGATTGAAAATTCTTTCGAGATATTGATCAACAGAAACTAATATAGAGAATGATTTGAAGCCATACTTACCACATACAAGAAGAGCAATAAGAGCAACCCTGCTAAATCCCATGTCTTCTTGCCTTTCTCACTAAAAATTCACTGAACTCCTCTTGCAGGCACTTTATTATTATGTGTTCTCTCAATATTTCCATAAATTTATAGACTCATCAAAGTCAAAGATCTTGGCTAGTTTTGTTGTTTAGTTTTTCTTTTTTTCTTTCTTTTTTTCCTCTTTATTATTCGAAACTAGATAAATATGAAAGCTTCCCCCTCCCCCTCCCTTAAAGTCAAAAAAGAAGGATTATGGTGGAAAGAAGAACAATAAAACAAGTGGACTTCACATCAAAAGATAGATATATATATATATATATATATAATATAAGATTTTCTTTTTTAAAAAAAAGCTAACTTGAACTGGTGTTTATGCAAATTTATACTTGTTTATTAAATAAAGAATAAAGTATACAAAAATGAGAGGTCATGTATAATAATTCACTTCAAAGTATAATATTTTTTACAAAAAATAGATCGAAAAATACCTACTATTAATCTAGTTACAACTTACATGAATGTGCAATTTGAAATCTAAAAGTAAAATTGATTATCGATTATTACTTTTTATCATCTATTACGTACTCTTAATCAATAATTCACTGCTACAAATTTAAAATCGATTACACCTTATGGATACTCAATTCTTTTGTTTGACAATTTTATATAGCACCTATGTAACATTATAAATATATACCTAGAATTAAATTGATCAGATGAGTTTTTTCTTTTTCTTTTTTCTTTTGAAGAGAAATTGATGAGATGAATTGCATGTCAATTTTGAATGCATAGATTTTGTATAAAATGGAATGGTGATATGACATTACAAATCTACAAAAAAGAATCATGATTGTTCTTGAGGAACATGGCAAAGCCGTTGGCTTGTTCTTGAGGAATTTTAGACCAGAAGCACAAAAAGAAAGAAGAAAAAATGGACTTTTTTATATGATTTTCCATTTTCAAGATTAATCTTAGAACTAATATTTCTATACTGAATCAATGTATGATGTATTAGAAAGTATAGGAGATTTTTTTAATATATGTATATTCTCGCCCTTGATCAAGATTGACTATTTAGTTCAAATGCATATACTAATTACATTAACATTTTTAAGAAATTTTTTATCTTTCATAAGTATGTAAAAGTTAACCTTTGTAAAATGAGCATTACCCTACATGGAACGAAATTCATATGGCTATTAGGAAATTAACAACTTCCTTAATTTTATTAGAAATACAACTTAATCTAACCTAACATAATTATATAATTTAGCGACTTAGCTTTGCAAAAAGATGTGAAATTGTGCGTGTTGTAACTAATATGAGAGACATTGTTCCATATATGATCAAGAAACCGCTCCCCAAAGGCTAGTCTGGTGGACAGTGCTTCATTTCCTGGTACAAATAAAATTCTGTTTTTGTAAACATCTAGCAAACCTAGAATAGAGCTTGACAATAATTTCATGCTATAGCTCAAGTCTTTTATTTTCTGAACCTGCAGCCAAGCCACACTCTGCATTCTACAATATTACTGCTAATAGTTAGGATCTTGAACTGCAACATGCACAATGCATACTCAATCAATGAAATATTGATTTGGAACAGATTAGCAGTGGATTAGTGATGGGATCCAGTGCATAAGTGATGATATGATTGCACCCGAGTAGTTTCAAGATCTTGATTAGTCTATGAACTAATTCTTGAAAAAGGAAGAAAAAAATGTGTATTACTGTGGCTTTCAATTTTTCATTTAAACTGTGTGCAAAAATAACTACGACAAACCTAAAAACATATCTAGTCACACCAATGTTTCAAGTGATGTTGCAGCCACTAGTGATATCCTTACTCTTTTCCTTTCTTTCTTTCTTTTTTTTTTTTTTTTGTTGTTTTTAACAAATACACTGGGCTCTTCACATGACCAAAGGGGTTAAACATATTCAATGTGTACATTATTATAACATCAAATCGAAAGAATCAGATATTATAATGTAATCTAGGCTTATATGTGATCATTTGTCATATCTGGAAAGAAAAATGTTACTGCTGAAATCGTAAAGTCCTGTACCCAAATGCTTCGAGAAGAAATGAATTCTTGGATTTTCTAATACTTGTTATTTGTTTAATCTCTGTAATGTTCTGGTTGCTTGTTACATCACAAGAGAGGTTATCCTCGGCCCAGTCCCAGCTGATTGACTTTGATTCTGATATAAAACGTGGAGCAGATTGAGTAATTCAATATAATCATTACTGTTAATTTCTCAGGTAATATTGCCTCCTTTGGCAGGGAACTGGATAAGTTCAGGTCGCAGCACCCTTTCAGGGAAATCTTCTACCTGCATTTTGGTGAACTTTCAATGTCTCACAGATTCAGTCCATATGTTGTAGAGATTCGGTGGTTACTCGGTTGATTCGGTCATTTGTTCTTTTGTGAATAGTTTGTTGATGTTTAGATTTTTGTAATAAATCCTTTAACGATGAAATAAAATGATCATTTACCAACAAACAAGGCAAAAACAGAAACAGACACGATTCAAATAACCTAGCTGAATGAAAATAAATCCAAATGAGTTTCGGGCAAAAGGTAGCATGGCTGTGTATTCCGAGACGCAAGTCCTAGAATATAATAGTAAAGGGGACATGAATGCATAGCTTAATTATTAACCTCCAATTCTCCAAAATGCCTAAGAATTCATAATTGCAAATTATCAACCTTAAATTACAAACTCTAAGTAACAAAAAGTTTCTCAACTAAAGATTTGCAATTGTCAAAAGAAACAATATAGTTATAATGATAAAATACCTTAATCAAGCTACGAGCTTATAGATTTGATCTATAGAATCCAGAAAACAAAACAAGTTTGATCTAGTAAAACAGAATTTTTGTCCAGCAAGGGCATAACGCCAACAACAAGAGAACCAAATCTAGGGGCAAGTGTATGAGATGGCAAAAATGGTAACAAGGCTCAGCGGTAACGACAAAGGGACAGAGTCTGGTTCCTCTTCCAGGTAGCCCTTCTTGATGGCCGTGCTTTGTGGTGCAAATGTCCCCTTCCACGAAGACCCCGGTATTTCTTTCCAGCAGATGTAAGTCCACGAAGCTCCCTGTGCTTGTGGACAGGCTCACACATCCAGTTGATCCTTGGATCATTCCGGATAGCAGCATGGGCAGGATCAACCAAGATTACCTCAAAATACTTGTATGTGGAGTCCTGTATTTCAAATATGTCATGAGTTGCAAATGCATTATCCGATAATATTAAACTCAAAATCAGAGTGTTTACTTGTAGGCTCAGACCAAAAGACCAAAGAGAAGTGGATGTACATGTTTCACTACCAAAATCTGAGCAAGGTTTAGACTCAGTTTTAACAGGTGTTCATGGACAACTACAACTCTGTATCAGAGCGTATATTCCATACAGTGAATCATAAGAAAGCATGTTAAAAGATGAAAATCACAGAGATCTTATAATCATTCTCTCACGATAGTTTTAAATAAAATAATTTATCTTTGAAAACTAGGCATCAATGGCTTTGGTTTCCCAACAACTAAAAACAAATTAAACACAGATGAGAAGAAAATAGCCAAAACAAAGACAGGTTGACCAGCTTAACACAAACCTCATTAATCCAGTAAGAATTGAGAACCCTCAGACCACCCAGCTTTCTACCAGCACGTTCCTCAGCCACTGAGCGCTTGCTTCGCTGAAATTTTAGTTGTGTCACACCCTGGTTTGTAGGCTTGCCATAGACAATACCCTTCGGAACAGGCCTCTTCCTTCCACCACGTCTAACACGAACACGGTAGACCACATACCCCTAAAAAACATTTCAAGCCCGACAAATGTATAAATAAATAAATAAGATGCATGGAAAACAGAAAAGTAATAGGGGAAAAAAGGGATAAGCAGTGAAGATGCATAAACTTCTTAATATTAAATTACAGGGAAGGAAAAGACAATGACAACAAGATGGTAATTCAGGTTATCTCACAAACAGACCTTGTCCAAGTTAAATAGCATGCACCTAGGAAGATAGCATTATGGAATTTTACACATAAGAAAGCATGAATATACAGCACTTAGTAGCTACAGAGAATAAGCATTTTACCAAATTCCATCCATCCCATATACAAAACCTTAAATATTTCTGTAACGTTAATTAGACAAGCATACTTTTCTAAGCTAGAATATCATTTCTCAAAAAAAAAAGAAAAGCTAGAATATAGACCCAATGCATTTTCTTATCAAACTCTAAACCTTCACTCTCCAACGCTAGTGTAAGATCATTTATCTTGAAAATGCAAAGAAGTGGGTAACAATGGCTTTACTTAAGCACCTAAAGTGAATTAGAAAAACAAAGTAAAAAAGCAAACAGCTTTCAGAGAAAGGAAGTAAAATTCAACAGGCAAGCTAAATTACCAAGTTAGAAACAGAATACATAATTTTTCGCCACTATTATTTACCTGTTTCGCCTTGTATCCAAGGCGACGTGCCTTGTCGGGACGAGTAGGTCTGGTGACACGCACAATAGAAGGAAGCTGGCGATACTCCCAGCACCTCACCCTCAACAAGAACCTCATCACGTCCGACTGCTTCTTCCTCCATAGCTCCGATACATAAGTGTAAGCACCTAATAAGTACATTCATTTGAGTTTCATAAATCCAAACACACATATAATTCTTTGCTTTCCACACAATAAAAACTATATGCAAAACCTTTCCATTAAATGCCATATAAATTGTATTTCCCTATATAATTACAGAATCGGTTGAAAAAAATTTCAATTTCAGAGAAAAATCGAAATCAGAAACTCGTACCCATTCTCCTCCTTCTGTTGTACTGCTGCAGACGCAGAGACTGCACTCTTGTCCCCTAGGGTTTTGTTGGAGATGGATTGTCGAGGGGAGAAGACCTTAATAGAATAAAATGGGCCAAAATCTTTTAGGCTAACTTTAGCCCATCTGAATTTTTTGGGCCGAAATCGATTTCTTTATGGCTGCAAAAGAGTCCATTTGAATATCTGTGCTCAAATTTAAATATAAATAAATAGGTTGGTTTTAGGGGAAACAAGATTATTTTTTTCTGAAACACAAAAAAAATTATAAAAGAAAGGTTTGAAAAAACAAGTCATAGGAAATTTTTTATGGGTTCCATACTTTACCAACTAATTTTAATTTCTATTTTGTAATTAAAGTTAACTTAAACAACTACTTAAATTTTAACAAGTATTTTAATCTAGAACTTTTGAGTCCTTTTATTTGTAGGTTTCATTTTCAATATTTTTAAGGCAAAACTGTTTTGACTGTTGAGTACTTTCTTATTTTTAATTTAAAAATGAAAAAAAATATGGATAGTGTGGGAGTTATCAAACAATAATAATTTCATTTTCTTTAAATTGTAATGATCACATATTATTTCACAACATGTGAAATTAATTAATTTTTTTAAAAAAATTGAAATATTTATTTAATCAAATACTATTACTCTAACCTAATGGAGGAATTAAAGAAGATGGATGCAACAAAAGAAAACAAGGAAAAACAGTTAAGCAATGATCCAATTATTTCAAAAGATTTTACCACTGATATCTATCTTTGAAGTAAAGTCCTTTTTTCCCCCTTTGACTAAGTTAAATTTGGATGCAATAGACTAGGACTTGGAGTTAACTAACACCCTATTCTTCCTCTCAAGAAGCATATAATATTATAATTATTAGGCCATTATCAACTATCTTCTTCAGTTCTTCTCTTTCTCTCTTTTGTCCCAAATATATCAAATTCTACATTAATTTTTACCAGTAAAGGTGCTTTACAAATTCTTGTCAAAATTATAACTACATTAGTACAATATCAAATGAAGTCTTTTTTGGAAAATGATTAGATCTTAATATGAAATCCTCTTCGCGTTTTTTTTTTCCCAGGTTAGATAGCTATTACAACAATGGATTCAATGAGAGGACAAGGAGGTATTCAAATGTTGCTAACTGCGGAACAAGAAGCCCAACAGATTGTGTCAGCTGCTAAAAATTGTATGATTCATTCCGCCAAGCTTTCGTTAACAATATAAAATTACATGATCTAAAACACAATAATATTTTCTCATGAATATAATTTGAAAAAATTCTAAAACTAATAATATAAGGCATTAATCGGTGAAAAATATAAGAGATAATCGATTACTAAGATCACATGTATTATAATTTAGCAGTATAGCTACCGTTCTTTCCTTCTTTTGTAGTGAAAATGGCTAGGTTGAGGCAAGCAAAAGAAGAAGCTGAGAAAGAAGTAGCACAATACCGTGCGAATTTGGAAGCCGAGTATCAAAAGAAAATTTCCCAGGTTTGTATTTATCAATACATTTGAGTTTTTTTTTTTTCTTTTTCAACTATATGATTGTTTCAAGTTTCTAAATTTCTCTTCTTTTGGATTTTCTTTGTAGAATAGTGGAAGCTCAGAATCTACATTGAAGAAGCTTGAGATAGAAACCGAAACAAAAATTCGTGAGATGAAAGAGAATTTCTCTAAAGTATCACCAGATGTTGTTGCATTGCTAACTAAGTATATCATCAAAGTGTAAAATTGATGTCTGAGAAGGTCTTCTAAAAGTTTGATACTGATAGTTATTAATGATTTTCATTTTAGACTACATTTAAGGCTTTAAAATAACATTTGAAGATAATTAATGTAATTTTATAATATCATTCGTTTTTTTTAAAATAAAAATAAATATAAATATAACGTGTGACCTTATAGTATAATTTTAACATTCCAAAAATGAAGTTTCACCATAATTTGTCACAAAATCCTGTCCCTCGCTTAGTCTCCCATTCACTCTCCCACTCTCTTTTAGTCAATCGTGTTTAGATTTCCTTCTTTAGCCGTTTCTATTTTCTTTTTAAGTAGAGATAGGGGTAAAGTAAAGGAGAGGATTGAATATTTCTATCCAACCATATTTGTTCCTGTTCCAATTATCTTTATGATGTTCAGTAAACTTGTAGAAGTTTGGCACACTTCTCTCCCTCAAACTCATATATATATATATATATATATATATATATATAACTATTTAGGTTAATTTGCTTGACAAGTCGTAAAAAGTGTTCATTTTAATAAAATAAATATATTTATCACACATAGCCGTCTAAAGGGTTTTGGGACATTAGATAAAATTCTAAAATAAGGAATTTTATATTTTTAGATTTCCTTCTTAGTTGTTTCTATTTTCTTTTTAAGTAGAGATAGGGGTTAAAAGAATAGGGGGTTAAAGTAAGGGAGAGGATTTGAATATTTATATTCAACCATATTTGTTCCAATTTTCTTTATGATGCTCAATAAACTAGTAAAATTTTGGCAAACTTTTCATATATATATATATATATATATATATATATTTATACATATTAAACTATTCGTGTTAATTTACTTGGCAAGTCGGTTAAAACTTTGATAACTTAATATTACTATCTATTAATACTTTTTTCATCTAAAATTAAATGTTTATTTTCATAAAATAAACATATTTCTCAGATAAAACTTTATTAATAATCTTCTTAATTTAAAAGACTTATATTTACTAACTTATATAATCCTATCACTAATCACATTAATAATAAAAATAATGAGGTACCTTCAAATTATCTATTTATTCTTTATGAGAGAGTATTAATTTTCTAATATTTTTATTATCAAGCTATTTTTACTTTCTATGCACAAGAGCAAGCACATAAATTTGCACTCCTTTTCCATTCTTTCTTTTTCTAGTTTGAGGTACTTAAAATGTTTATTAGTCAATGGAATGGAATGCTGAAATGATAAAGTGTTAGAAATTATGTAGAATTATCCTATTGAAATAAATTAGCACTATCAAAACTTTAACCTCAAATTAAGTCTCACATCTGACAAAGTCTCCAAAGTCCATAGTTTCCAAAGAGTCATTTTCTCCCATTTTTCTACCAGCTGCAATATAAAAATTGATCCTACGTTTGGTAGAAGCAACAGCCAAAAAGTTGGCAAAAGATGAATATCATAATGCATTAAATTAATACACACTCATTGGTTTGTTGAAATTATATTTCATCCAAAATCACAAAATTTTGAAAATAAATAGTAAATTTATTTAATTAAGACTAATAATTGTCTTGCTCTTAATTACTTAAATAGCAATTTATCTAGGTGACGGTTAAATTTTTTGAAAATGTAACTTTTACATTTGATTTTTTTTCCATCAATATTTAGGTCACTCTCAAATTCCAATGGGTAATTAATCCAATTTTATCCAAATTATTTTTCATAATCCAAATACAATTTTCCCAAAAATAAATCCCTATGCATCCATCTTCATCCCCTCAATTTTCTTTCCTTGTTTTTCATCCGAGACTCAAATAATTTCTATCCCTATTCCCTATCATCCGAAGATTGTCACACAATCAATATATAAAAAAAAAAGTTAATTTGATTTGCAACAAAATTTCAACTCATTTGTAATAAATTTCTTTAAAACATAATTTTATTGTACCTAAATTAAAGAGAGAACTAAATAGAAAGGATTGCTCAAATAAATAAATAAATTAAGAAACTCATTTTCTTTTCGTTTTTAGTTTGGATCTTCTCTTACAGATCCTTTTCCACTTCTCTAATGCACCTTCCCATTGTCGCCAAATATTCTTTTCTTGTCCTTTTGTTATCTTTTTTTCCCTTTTCCACTTTAAACCCACATTTTTTAAAGACATATATATAAATAAATAATAATAAAAAAAGAGCATAACTCTAAAATGAGAATTTTACAGCAAATGACATAGAGATGTTAAAATAATTTTTTTTAAAAGATCCTTTCCAATAAAAGCAAAACTTTTACTAGATATAAATGTTTCTAATATATGATTATAGAATATAAACATTTTTTTTAAATAGACATATTTCTTATTTAAAATTTTATAATTTTTATTAAATTTTAAGGAAAATAGTAAAAAATGTTCTCAAACTATTTATGATTTTTTATTATAATTTTTATACATCTAGTGAGATATGAATTTGAATAGTTGATGATATATAGAGATAAAAATAAAAAGATAAATGGTATAATTGAAGAATCATAAATAGTTTAAGGATATAAAATAAAAAGTAAATAATATAATTAAAGAATTGTAAATATTTTAAATGCATTTTTCGGAATTTCCATTAATTTTATTTTTCATTAGCCCATTCTTCCACTAAATCAAATATAAAATATAAAAGATAATTAAAATATTTATTTATTTCTTTTTTTTTCAAATATAAAATTTTTGACATAAATATTACTTTATTAAAATGATAATGTCATTAATTTATATTTTTATTTCACATTAATTCATTCCTAGCCTACTAAATCATATTAATAGTAGTATCTCTATTTAAAATATAATATAATTTATTTTAAATTTTTAATACAAATTTTAATTTTAAAAATAAACATGAAGTATACATGTAGTATCTCTATTTTCAAAGCTCTCGTATTAAAGACTAAACATGAATATTATCAAGATGGAGTAAATTATATATATATATATATATATATATATTTATTAAAACCCCAACTCCTGGCAATAGAATTCTCAAAATCTCCCCAGATTCCTCCACTGTTTCTCTTCTTCGTTCTCTTCTTCTTCCCTCGGCTCAACCATTTCTAGGGTTTCCCAATCCCTAAAACCACCTAGAAATCTCCAAATGCCATCTTGATAATCTCTGCTGCTCTCAATTTTATTGGAGAAAACACAGAATTTCATCAAAGAACTTTGATATGTCTGAACAAAGTGATGTAATCGGCTCATACTTCCTTGAGCTATGGCGACTGAACTCTAAAGCCGCCTCTGCTGCCGCCACTGCGACCACCTCCAATTCATCACCTGAAATTTCAATAGAAGGCATTGAATTTGAGGAGGCTCCCACGGAGCTGGACACAGTGAGCTGCGCCGGAGGGTATTCCATTGTGCGGCCTGACAAGCTATCTTTGCGCTACCCGAGTGTGCAGTTGCATGGCCACGACGTTGGCTCAGTTCAGGCCAATAAACCGGCGCCATCAAAGAGGCTGATCTATTACTTTGAGATCTTTGTCAAGAATGCAGGTGCTAAAGGGCAGATGTCCATCGGCTTCACCGGCCCTGGATTTAAGATGTGCCGCCAACCAGGGTATGTTGATTTCAAGAATTCGAATTCTTGTTTTCTTCTTTTTCTTTTGATATGGAAAAAGGAAATCTTTCTTATGGGTTTCTTGGATTCTGGTAAAATTTCCTCTAAATTGCACTGTGGGAGTGGTAACTTTGTTTTTAATTTCTAAACGCGTCGGGCATGGTTATTGCTATTGGTAGGAACCTTTCAATAATTAATTATTGAAACGTGAATTTACTAATTCTAGAGTAAAATGTTTGGTGAAGAGAAAATAGCAATTAGGGAGGTAAAGTGAATGGAAGAGGGGCAAAAGGCATTTCCCTCATGTTTGCTCTCTGGGTGGGATACTCTATACTTCCGAGGAGAACAAATTAGGAATGGCTGCCTTGGAAGGCCTTGGGATAGCCTGAGAGAAAAATGAGGGATAATTCAGTAAGAATACACTATCTATACAACTCCGGCTGGGATGCCCATTTGAGGTCTTATAAGTGCTTTTGGTGCGAAAAACAGACAAGTACGTGATTGAAAGAAAGCAACTGCTAAAGACATTTTAAATTCTTCATGGGCGTATTTACATCTGATCAATAAACAAATATTGAAGGCTGTGAGATTTATTTATATGGCAGCAGGTTATAAAAATAAGGTAATAGAAGTTGCTACTGCTTTTTGGAATGTTCAGTATGAACTTGATATTACCCCTTTTTCCTTATGACAGCTGGGAAACAAACAGTTATGGTTATCATGGTGATGATGGATGTCTTTACCGTGGTCATGGAAAAGGAGAAGCATTTGGGCCGACTTACACAACTGGTGATACTGTTGGTGGTGGTATCAACTATGCTGCACAAGAATTCTTCTTTACGTGAGATCATTCTTTACTTTCTCTTTGCTTTCATGTTAATTCTGTAGGTTGATTATGGTTCACTATTTTAAGTAGCTGGCAAAATGATGTGTGGATAGGCAAAGAAATAAGTCATTGATATTGAAAACAGTTATGTGATCACAAAATAATAGTAGGGGGCTAGAGAAATTTGTGGACTATCAAATAAACACAATGAATTAATACTTACCAGCTACATGACAACAGGCTTTGTAGGATGAGCTAGAGTTTTCATTTTACTCCTAATTCAAGGAGGACTCATGGCTTAATAAGATGGAATCTCAAGTCGGGTATAACCACCTATTTATTACTGATGGATTCTATCAACTTAGAGCTGTGAGATTTTAATATTGACGTACAGGGAGATAGAGGAAAGTATTTATCTGTGAGATTTTGGCATGCCCTTAAGTCGATTTATTGTTAGGTTTGAAAGAGAGTGAGGAGAAGCATTTAAGAAGAGATTAGAGGAACAAGTAACTGCCCTAACAAAGTATATTGGACATGTGACTTGGGCCATTCTAGGTCATATATATTATTTCTTCGTATTAACATTCAATTCTTCAGTGTCCTGATTGGTTTAGGATGTTCCCTTACTGGCCACCTTTTGTTTAAGCTGTTTCTGGACAGGCTTTGGAAGGGAGATTTTCTTCTTTTGTTTTTTGTTGTTGTGGAGATAGAGAGGAGAAAATTCATTTGGATGGGAATTGCTACTTTTTTCATTTGTTGTTGTGTAATAATGATGTAATATTGGTGGGGGGTCTTACAGGTGGGGTAAAATATTAACGTAGTAAAAGATATAGTTCATAGAGGAATAAAATGGACCTCATTAATTAAGATAAATGTAAAATGTGCCCCACTTGATATAAATTTGCAAGAAAGATATTCTTGGTATGCTTTGGGTGTTACAAAAAAAATGAACTTGAATCACTTTCTTGGTGGTAGGGGGTGAAAAAGGTATTCTTGGGCTAATTCAGGTT